>OZ005743.1:14751855-14961918 GCA_963930735.1 Dioctria linearis | reverse complement strand
AAACCTAACTAATTAATGCTATCATCGACTTTAGTGAAAAAATTAAGTAGTGGTAAGATATATGGTCTTAATCGAGAATTAAACGAACCTTCGAAGTTACTTTCATTATAGTTTTTTTTCTCAGTTAGGACTTATTACTATGGGGAATCGAAGATCTCTCCTCTAGTCTAGATCGATGGATTGCATTTGGATATTTTTTTTTTTGGTGTGAACTTTATCTTATTATCTCAGATTAAAAGTTTTGAGTCGTACAATTTGTAAATTCAAGATGGTACTACTATACTACTTATATTATGGGGATATATAAATGCTGAAGTACCTCAAGGCTCTATTATTTCTCCCTTTCAATTTAATATGTTCCATTGATGACATACTGTCCCGTTTTTTTTTTTAAATCATTCAAATTTTTCCTGACAAAAGCGCCCGTAATTGCAATTATTAATTTCATTCTACTCCTGACTCCTTTGAAAATGAATCTTAAGTGGTTTAATTATCTTGTGACTCGCGAATTAGTTCACTTAAAAATGACATAAACAGAATGCTAATATTAGGCACAGAGAATTACTTATGAGCTTAATACTTCTAAAACCAAGGATTTTATGCTGTAAATTTAATTTACGTTATCAAGTTTCTCTTAAAAGAAAGAAATATTTGTCATACACGTATTTTACGCTCATTTAAAAGCCACACATTAGACCAAAACTTGAGAATAATTCAAGAATGTGGTCAGGGGCAGGAGGCATGGAATTAGTTACATTAATTCATAACGAGCAAACCAAGGAGTCATATAAGTTTCTACGGTAGCTTCTGCCATCATAACCTAGAATAGATTCGATATATGGAAGGGTATAAGGCGTTGGACCTCGCATTCACTGCGACTTCAAAGATCCATTATGAGTCCACGTTCAGTTTATTCCCCTTCCAGGTTTAAACTATTAATGAATTCTAGGACCATTCTGGGACCTATATTCCACACGCAGTTTGGTCGAGGAAGATCATGTTCGAGGTGGAGTAATCCCCGCCTTATTTAGGTGACACCTTAATATACCTGGGAAGAGCTCTGTGATGATTTTGAGCTCTGTTCTCCTAAGAAGTAGAAGTTCCTTAGTTTTTTCGCCAGAGGTATCGATAAACTTTATTGCTTCACGAGGTCCATTTGCCTCTCCCAATATATTTTTGATTGCTCTCCCAGTTATTTAAGGTAGTTCTAAGCTAACTCTTTGAAGTGTCATAAAATGGCTCTGGTGCGATAAAGGGAGTTTTCGCTCCTCTTTTGGCCAAAGCGTCAGCAATTTCATTGCCTTTATGGCCCTGATGTCCATGCACCCAAATGAGGATAATCTTGTTTCTCCTTAATAAATTTTTAAGGGTTTGCAGACATTCCCAGACAATACTTGACTTGATAGTATAGTCCTTCAAGACCTTGAGAGCAGCTTGACTGTCCGAGAGCATATTGATAGTTGGCTCACGCAATGCAGGTAGGGGTAGACCCCAGAGCCTCTGATATATGGCATCTGGGGCCGTATACACCCAGTTCGACTTCACTATTCATTTTGGAACCGTCTGTATACCACAGTAATGATCCTTCTTCGAAGGACGATTTAGTGAAACACCATTCTTGTCGGTCACCCAATACCACATCGAATTATCTTAGAAAATCCACCTTGGGTGAGCTATCATTTATTGTCGTCATCTGCTCGAAGCAGATCTGTTTTAAGATATGACCAACCAGATCGCCTGGCTTTATCTCATTTTGCAATTTGATAGTACTAGAGGTCGCTTTATTTTTCACCTGTAAATGTAGATGTAGATGGTTTAGTAGGACTACTGTAGGACAGATCCTGATGGCGCTAGTTTTTTTCTTATTAGTTTTTGGCCACCATGCGAGGGCCGTATGGGTGACCATGAGTCCAACAACTGTGGTGTACATCAAGTACATCATTTTTGGTATTTTCAGAGCCCATGTTCTGCCAATGAAGCGACGACATGTACAGAGGGACACTTTGGACAGATGCGTATTCCAAGTAAGTTTTTTGTTTCAAATGACCCCCAGAAACTTGACTTCGTCTGAAAATATCAATTCATTGTTATCAAGAAGAGGAGCTATTAGTGAAAACTTCGTTCTTTTTGTGAACGGAACGATGACCGTTTTGTTGGGGTTTATGATAAGGATTTTATTTAAACACCACATGCGGACTTCGGAAAGGGCTTTTTGCATGAGGCTGAATATGACTTGATCATGCTCGCCCCGTATTGTGACTACTAGATTATTTGCGTAGCACTGTTCATTAAATCCCGAATTGGTCAACATCGTTAGGAGATCATTAATCATAATCGACCACAAGAGTGAAGAGAGGACTACTCCTTAGGGGCAGCCCTTTGCTGCAATGATCGTGACACAACCTAAGTCTTCTATTATTATTTCTCCAAATGCTGTTACAAAAAAATGTTTTTAATAAACTGCTATCTAGAGAGATAGCAGATAGTGTGAAAAGCTCGCACTGCAAATCGTGATCTTTCGATCGTCATCCAAACCAATTTTGGCAATTCTGTGGAAAACTTTACCTACGCCCTTAGAGTTTTCGAACTGAATGTACATTGACACCTCTGTCAGCCCTTTTTCTTTTCCATTAATTCCTAATTTTATAATATATTTCTTTTTATTGCCAAAGAAACAAGAGATGTCTCAAAGCTCAAAATAAAATAAAAACAATTTTTTTTTAATTAATTGAAGACGCCACTGAAATCCATTATATTCTCTGCAGACATTTTTTTAAGTTCATTAAAGAAAAACCCTGATATTTCGCCCTGGGAAGCTCTGGGAACAGTAACAGAGGAATTGAATACCGTCACCTTTCTCATTTTCTGATAAGATGCTTCTCTACCAGCAATTGTCTTATACTGACCGCTCTCTGAATATGGTAACAGAACTAAGGGTCCCACCTAACTATGGGGGTAGTTCCCTTGTTTTATATTTGGATTAGACGGGCTGGATTGCAGTATAGAGACTTGGAAGACATGTTCAATTCATTTCCACGTCACCCAAGACAATAATTGTTCCCAAGTGTAGTTGTATTTAGTAAAAATGTCCAAAGTGACGGCATGATCTACATTTAAAAAACATTGAGCATTTCGTATTCTTTATGCTGGTTCATAGGTTTTTCAATCTAAAATAAAACACAAAATCGAATATATTATTACACAGTTTCCCAGATATATCTTTTTCTGAAGAGTCTTCAATCAGAAATTTTAGAAATAGGAAAACCTTTGACTGGAGTCATAAAAACTATAATACCTTTCAAAAAATCCAATAAAGTCCACATATTTAATTGACAAAAAAATTAGTTAAACGAAAAAATAGTGGGTATTCCACAAAATCTTTTTGAACTTGATGCAAAAAATTGCATCAACCCTGATGAGATTTCAGTATACCTCAACATCCAGGTTGAGAATAGGAAAAAAATTACCAAATGATGACTATGAATATAAGAGACGAATATAAATCCAGCAAGAGCCTTGATATACTTAAATAATGTCCTCCTGAAACTTTGAAGCATATAAAACTGCAATTGCACGATTCAGTTCAAGCATTTCATGTATCTCAACCTTTAATGCAATTCAACGAAAAGTAAAATTCTTATAAATCCATTTGTCGTACATTTGTCTAGAAAGAAGCTTAAAATGTCATTAGTAGGTAGGTTATCCTCGTATATATACTTATTATCCTGATGCTGTGTACTACTTTTCCATATATCCTTCCTATACCATTGCACATCTACGTATAAAATGCTTGATATCTTTCGCAGAAACTCATTTGTCATTTTGATGTAATTTATGCGGAATGGAATTTGAAATGTGAGAATACTTCAGGAATGTCAGATAGATGCCATTAGGGAAAATGTCGATCCTTTTCAATGTGCCCATAAAAGAGGCTTCATCATTTATTTTGCTCTCAATAAGTACATATATGTATGTATGTATGTATGTCTCCCAGCTGAGATCTGAAAAGGTTGTTTTAAGTGAAAATTTCATCTTAGCTCAGGTAAGTGTGAACTATTATAATTCTCATTAATGAATATTGTAAGGTTGCCTACTGGTAATACACGGAGATGTCAGCAAGTAAAGTGTTCTCATTATAAATGTGAAAATGAAGTCTGTTACTGTTCAGATTGGTAAAAAAAAGTAGCAACCTTAATCCTGACGTATGCATATAAAATGAAGAGGTATTTATGAGACTTAAGTTTGTCTAGAAAATTTACATTCGTGTATTGCACGACTCTGCAGATATATGCTAGAAAAAAGGATTAGGTATAATTCCTTAGCACATGATTAATATTGCCGAATTTTATTGTTGTGTGCTATTTCTTGAACTCTAATTAATGTGTTGGCTGAGGCTAAATCATAAACAACATGGATTGTGTCTAAGGTATTTTTCGACAGAACACACTAGCATACATATCTCCTTCCGAACCGGTCACTTCTTCCTAAAGCACAATCAAAACGAGTTGCGTAATCCATGCTCTATAGGTCATTCTTTCACCAATTTATCAATGAGCAATGCAGTGTAAACAAAAGTGGAGCCATCTGAAGGACACATCAATCACATAGAAAATATTAGATTCAATTCAATTATGTTTAATTTCTCATTGGCAGATCTATTGACGTATATTTGAAGTGAACGTTAAATCACTGCTGATATATCCATGTTCAATATTGGAAAGTTCTTCTCAACTACTTAAGCTGCAAACCTTCATAAACCTATGTCTACGGCGGATCCTCAAAATCCATTGGTTGTAAATATTTCTAAATAGAATCTTCTTACAACAATTCGTCAAGGTATAACAATATAGATATTTATATCTGGAGATAAAAAAGCAAATAAAATAAGTAAAAAACGAGTTTTCAAACAAAACTGAAGCCAAGCCGCATAAAAAAGTAGAAAATAAACTTTGCTTCGCACACAGAGGTGGACTCAGATTTTATTCGCTGACAATCACCGATATATTTCAGTATGATCAATCAGAGGTAATAAGTGATTTGATTCATGGAGCGAAAGAATATTCAAGAGAAATGTCCCAATCAAAAAATCTGAGTCCACCTCTGTGTGTGAAGAAAAGTTTATTTTCTACTTTTTCGTGCGGCTTGGCCTCAGTTTTGTTTGTTATTACGTGCTGCATGGAGATATTTTAAAACAATTTTATGACGGCTGAAAAGACACTGATTAACCAGTTTTTCAAAAAATTTATTCGATTAAAAATTATTTTTATTTACAGAGCTTTTTTGTTTATAAACTTCTCGTTACTTTTTCAAGCGTTCCTCTTTTTGCTCAGGAGTTTCAGCAATTTTTCTTTTCTGATTGCTTTTCTTGTATTTATTTAAACATCGCGCACGTTGCGTTGGTGTTTCTTTTCGGGCCATTTTACAGTTTCTTTATTCGTGTAACTTTACTTCTTATTTATCTAATATCAATTTAAATGAACTTAATTATATTTTTACTTAATTCTAATTTAATTTTAGTTTCTTACTTTCTTTTTAATTTTCCGTTTTCTTTAATTTTTCTTTTATTTATCCTTATATTTCTTTCTTTCTTCTTTATTTTGCGTCAATTTTTGAATATTCGCAGTGAAATTTTTTTGCGTCAACTCGAGAGTTTCCAATCGACTGACAATACTTCGAACACAATCCGAACAGTTTCGATAACTCGGACTACGGTTTACCGAGGTTTCGAAAAATTTGAAATTTTGAAGGCAGTTACGATGAGATGATTGGAAGTCAGCACCATGGTTGCCTGGAAGTTTTTGTTCAGCTTGTCATTACCGACATTTTAAGTCATGTTTGGTGCCGATCCGAAAACAAAAATTTTTCGAGTATCAAATCGTTGAAGTACTCCAACGGTTTTCTGAAATTCAAATTATGTTTTAAACAGCGCTTTTTAGCTGTATTCCAACTTGATCCCATATAACATGAATTTTCCCGATTTTCCATGTTTTCCACAGACTTTTACTATTACTATGAAATTTTTTTAAAAATTTACATGAATTATTTCCGCGACTTTTCATGCAAGTTTTAATGATTGTTGAAGAGAAAGTATTGATGCCAGTAGGATGGAAAAAAATTATTCCGCATAGCTTATGAAACTTTTTAGTCGGAAAATTTTCCAGAAAAATTGGAAAATTTTGCATTTTTTCTGAAACAGATTTATCACTAATCATATCAATGAAAATTTTTCCGATGATTTTCCCGCTTTTACGGGTTTTCCATGTATTTTTCCACAAAATCAACTTTATGCAACTCATTTCGCTCTACACCTTTGTCTTAGGTTGCAAAACGCTCAAACGGTCGCAAAACTCCGGAAAAGCGTTTTACATGAATTTTCCTCGATTTTTTCTGCAAGTTTTCACTATTGTCGGAGAGAAAGTAATGGTGCCAGTTGGTAGGGAACTTGTTGATCCTGCATAATTTAGAAAACTTTTTTACCGGAAAATTTTCCGGAAAAGTCGGATAATTCTGGAAATTTTTTTCGGAAAATTGGAAAACTCTGCATTTTTCCTGAAACGGATTTATCACTAATGAAATTTGTACCAAATTTTCAAATGATTTTTCCCGATTTTCTGGGTTTTCCATGGAAATTTCCGGTTCAAATTTTGATAGATTCAATTGTCACGCGACATGAACCTGTGTGCCAAATTTCAGCTTGCTGTGATGATAAGTGGGTATACGAGAGTGTCGAAAATAGTAAAAAAGAAATATCTAAATATATATACAGACAGGCAAATTCGTGTACGAGTTAAAGGGACGGGCTGGCCTCAAAAAGGACCATGATTACACCTCAAAATATGCTCCTGATTGAAACCTTCAGGATAATATTATACGAACTCGACTTAAATATTTGATGAAAAGTTAGGAGAAAGTCTGGGGAAAACGTGGAGAGAACTAAAAGTTGTAGCGCCAAATCAGAACCGCTGGAGAAGAGATATCGTATGGGCTCCCTATATCCCACACAAAAAATTAAAAAAAAAACAAAACAGATAGAGAGAACTATTATTATTTAATAAGTTATAATCTTTTGAAACAAACAGATTTAACGCGTAGTTTACAATTTTTTTGTTTTTCGAGGCAGGATGAAGAAAGATCCCAAGGATAAAGTCCCAGATGTCCCATAAGTCTAATAAGGCCCAGATGTCTAATAAGTAGCAAAATCTACATGAGTCGAAAAGAAATCTAGGTAAGTGGAAACTGCAGGTCCAGCTGGGATTCCAACAACCTCTGGGACCGGGCTTACCAATTGAGCTACGGAAGACACGGAATTTGTTAATATTTTGTGAAATGGATCAATTGATAATTATGAGCCGGTTAAAATTTGTAGCTGAATTTTATACCTTGACGCAAATTGCGGCCTACAAATCAGTACTGATTTAATGCATTGCTGATGAGGAAATATGTAAGGATATATATCTACAAATGTAAATGAATCGTGATCAGATTTTTGGCAAGGACACTTTTCTATTAGAGCAGTTACAGCATCAAATTCCGATAACAATATTCCACAATAAATTATCTGGAATGCGTAGGAAAGCCTGGACCAGAAAAGATTTTAACGGAAACCGAAGGGAAATAAACCTAGTTATATGGACGTTACCTAAATGTGGATGTCCATTGAGTCTTAATAGCCTTTTAAGCACAATTCAAAGAAGGACTACATGCTTAAAAAATGGTCGGCCGGGACGTAGATAGTTTAACCTCATGAAGGCGTAATAAAGCCAGTTTGCGGTTTCTCAAGAGGTTATTCGAAAATGGTATGATAAGGTTCAAAATTATATAAAGTAGATATTTTCAGAATACATATATTTGAAGATTCCACGAGCATCCTAAATGGAGATGAAACTAGTTTTTCTCTCTTTTCCCAAAAACAGGAAGGGTGTTGGCACCAAAAGGATTTAAAGTTGTAAAAAAAAAATCAACCAGGTAGTGAGAAAAAACCCATCATGTATCTATTGATATTTACCGTAAGTGGCAAAATCAAACAATCATTGCTATGATCGTATTCTTCTACATACCACCATCTAGAAATGTAGTCCTTAAGTCTTAAGTCCTTCTGAATCAGGCTTAATGAGAAGCGACGGTATTTTTCGAGTATATCGTGAATGGAGTAAATACATGGCTAATTAATAAACAATTTCAAAAACCTGTGATCATTTTTATTGATGAAATCCCATTGAAAATTAAAGCTAAGCGAGTTTTGCGGCGCAAACGGGATAATTTTATACGTTCCTCCTTCCAGAACAATACATGTTTTACAATCAGCAGAAGTTAGCGTTTTCAAGACACTCAAAACGAAAAATACACTAGAGAATGGAATATAAAATTTAAGGTATTAACAAAAACCTAAAAAGGTCGACCTTTTGCTCACTACATACCTATGTACATGGATGGCTTTACTCATTATGTCCTGATGGAGTCTATTATATTAAGTGCATAACAGGTAATTTGGGTTCATTTTAACATTTCTCTAGATCGGCCAGTAATCTAATTGAGAATGGAAAGTGGTAATGAGTTTTTTTACTCTTTCGAGACCCGTACAAAATACTGTATATGAGCAGAGAAAATTAAAAAACAAGTACCGAGGTTTTGTCATTTTCGGGCCAAAGCCGAAAACCAAAAATATAGACAGCAGGCAGATTCACGGTTCATTGCTGTCCTGATGAGATCGCCCTATTACTGCTGATCGAAACACTTTACACTTTACTTTCGGACTTAGGTCCGAAAATGAAAGTAGTACCTCGGTATACTTGTTTTTCTAATTTTCTCTGCTCATATGCAGTTGGTTGAGAATTCCCTGTAGACTCGTATTTTGTACGGGTCTCGAAAGAGTAAAAAACTCATTACCACTTTCCACTTATTAGTTAGAAATGGGATGCCCAAAAATCATTTCAATTGTGAAGAAAACCAATTTTCCTTAAAATGATACAGATTTTTAAATAAGTCTATATATCCACCAGCAACTTATTGGCATCTGAGTTCACTGTAGTGTAGACAGCAGGCAGTTTCAGGGTTCATGGCTGTCGGTACTTGTTTTTTAATTTAATTGAGAATTTCCTGTTTAACCGCGAGCAAAGAGGGAAAGTCAATAATGAAATTTCTGATACCCTTCCTCTTCTCCGAGGTGTCCCTCAGGGTTCAGTCCTTGGACCTCTCCTATTCTGCATGCATCTTTTTGATGTTTTGCAAGATGTTGAAACTTAACTGTAGGCGGATGAGGTTCAACTTTACTTTAACAGGCCTATCGGACTTATAGAAGATTGTGTTGAGCGTACGAATTGTGAAATTAACCGAATTGTAAAATGATCGTATATCAACGACCTGATTTGAAATCCGCTAAAATCTCAGTGCATATTATTTAGCCAAAATATTTTTGATCTCGCGGATATCTCTCTTATAACGCTAAATGGAACCATCCTGCCTTTTATGAGTCAAATCAAGAGGAGTTGGCCTAGACATGCAAACGAAGTGATGCGGTTATATCAAGGATTTAATGGACAAAGTATACGCTGGGGTCCGTAGGCTCTGGCTGTCCGCTAGTATATTATCACCTAACCTTCGTTAAAAATTGGTCAATGCTCATCTTTTACCGTATTTTACTTACGGAAGTATACTTTTTCCCAAACTTGACTCACTTTGTGCAAGACGAACTGAAGTTGCGTTCAAGGACTGCATTAGGTTTATTTATGGACTACGTCGTATCACGTGAGATCGTACAAATTGAACTTATTGGGATGTCCAATTGATCTATACTTAAAATGGAGGGCAGTTATTTTTGTATATGGGTAATGCCCGAATATCTGTACTGTCGAATACGATAACTCCAATCAACTAGACTTAATACATTACTGTTAATGCGCTGTAATAAAACAATATTTTAGAGTTCTTTCTTCATTCAAATCCCACGTATTTAGAATACTTTGCTTTGTAGCGTTATTTCTGAGAAAGATATATTCTTCTTTGCTTTTTTGTTACATGCTATTTCATTGCCTTTTTCTTAGTATATAAATTAGTTAAAATTAATTTAAATTAAGTTAATTAACAATTAATTATTCTTATTAAATATTAACTGTAGTTTCGTTAATCTCTCAACCGAATTTATATTTTTTACAACATAAGATGTAATTCTTGCGTACTTCTTATGCATAAATAAATATTATTATTATTTTTATTATTAATTTATAAAGCCTTGTGAGGGAAAGCGAAACAAGAGGGAGAAATATGTACGACATCGTAGATGAGATTATAGAAAAATATAACCAAGATTGCTGAAACAAGATATTGACAGAGATGTTATCATAAAAAAAACAATCAAAATCTAAAGAATTGTACTGATGACATTGTTGTAGAAGAGCAATCCACATCAATATCCATTTCAAATTTATCTAAGACAAAAGAACAACACAATTTGAATTGAATCAGTTTTGATCTGAAGCATTTTATGTTATTGTGATAAGCCAGACTTCAAAGAAACTTCATCCAAAACAAATACTGCTCTCCTTAGGGCGTGTGAAACTGTCTGATGAACTATAAAGAAGTCGGTGCACAATAACCCACAAAAATGACTCCTTAATCAAACCTTAATCTAATCTATTGTGAATTTTATCACGTTTTATTTTTTAATTGCTTTGTAAATCTCGAATAATGAAAAAATTACTCAAGACGTATTTTTCAGCAAAACATACATATATTAGGTTTTTATAATCTTATCTACGCTAGAGACAAATTAACCCCTTGGTGTACACAAACTGGCTTAGGACTGGCTTAGACTAGACGGAGTCAAACTGCCTTAGACTGGATGCAAACTGGCTTTGATTGGACGCAAACTGGCTTAGACTGGACGCACACTGGCTTAGGACTGGACGCAAACTGGCTTAGACTAGACGGAGTCAAACTGCCTTAGACTGGACGCAAACTGGCTTAGATTGGACGCAAACTGGCTTAGACTGGACGCAAACTGGCTTATATTGGACGCAAACTGGCTTAGACGGGATGAAGACTGGTGATTTTTAAATACTCTCATATTTTAATTTATTAGGTATGCAGAGAAGATAAGTGTTTTAAATTTTATATTTAAATCAGTAAAGAACCGTCACAGCACTTCGAAGTGTACAGATCGGTGTTCCAACTTCAGCTGACAAATTTCCTAAATAAGCGCCCCAGAACTTGAATGGTAGGAAGTGTGATAAGCCAAATTTACCATAGTCAAATTCAGGTTGCATTAGAATCGGTTGCCACTGTGCGAAAATTCAGTACAGGCGTGTAGTAGAATCAACAAAAAGAGCAGGGCAACAAGATATATGGTTAAAAATATTGCGCTTGCTCCAACCGAAACTGCTCTTAGCCCCTGTCACTACGCCAAGGTACCCAGGAGTTTCTCAACTTTTCCAAATGTAGGCAGCTGAGCATACATTTACTTGAAGGACCCAAAAGAAAAGGCACGCTCATGTACACGACTTTTGTAGGTATCGCATGCGCTGTTTTCTGCCTGGTGGCTGGGATTGCGTTCAATAGATAGTGGACTAGGAGCGATGGGTGTCCCAAAGCCTTACAGTGGTGGCCAACCCCGCGCCCGCGGGCGCAAGTGCGCCCATAAGCGCTTTGTTATGCGCCCACGACACGGACACGATAAATTAAAGTATTTTTTTATTTTATTTCCACTCACTTATTTATTAATTGAAATAAATTATATGAATATATAAATTATTAATTGAAATTTTCAAGTAATTATAAAAGGTATTATTTTATCTCTATAGAATTATAGCGCCACCTTGTATGTTTTTATTTTATTCTCACTGATCATTTTGCCATCTATGAGCCACGTATGTCACTTAGTCAGTGACACTTAGTGTCATAAGAGTGTTGACATCAAAGGTTTTGTGCTGTATTTATTTATCGTAACTATAAAATACAGTTATTATAACCAATTCGTTTATTTTTTGTTAAAAATATAAATACTTTTTCTTTTTAATTTAACAATAAATAAAATAAGTAAAAAACGAGATTTCAAACAAAACTGAGGTCAAGCCGCATGAAAATGTAGAAAATAAACTTTTCTTCACACACAGAGGTGGACTCTGAGTTTTTTGATTGGGACATTTCTCTTGAATATTCTTTCTCTTCATGAATCAAATCACTTCTTACCTCTGATTGATCATACTGAAATATATCGGTGATTGTCAGCGAATAAAATCTGAGTCCACCTCTGTATGTGAAGAAAAGTTTATTTTCTACTTTTTCATGCGGCTTGGCCTCAGTTTTGTTTGAAAACTCGTTTTTTACTTATTTTATTTTCTGCCTTTTTCACGTTAACTAAATTGGAAAATTCTGCATTTTTCCTGAAACAGATTTATCACTAATCATATCGATGAAAATTTTTCCGATGATTTTCCCGCTTTTCCGGGTTTTCCATGGAGTTTTCCACAAAAGCAACTTTATGCAACTCATTTCCCTCTACAACTTTGTCTTAGGTTGCAAAACGCTCAAACGCTTCCTTGGTCGGAAAACCTCCGGAAAAGCGTTTTACATGAATTTTCCTCGATTTTTTCTGCAAGTTTTCACCATTGTCGGAGAGAAAGTAATGATGCCAGTTGATAGGGAACTTGATCCTGCATAATTTAGAAAAGTTGGAAAATTTTCCGGAAAAGTCGGAAAATTTTTCGGAAAAATCGGAAAACTCTGCATTTTTCCTGGAACGGATTTATCACTAATCAAATTTGTACCAAATTTTCAAATGATTTTTCCCGATTTTCCGGGTTTTCCATGGAAATTTCCGGTTCAAATTTTGATAGATTCAATTGTCACGCGACATGAACCTGTGTGCCAAATTTCAGCTCGCTGTGATGAAGAAAAGTGGGTCTACGAGAGTGTCGAAAATAGTAAAGAAATAGACAAATTCGTGTACGAGTTAAAGGGAATGGCAGGCCTCAAAAATACCCAGTATGGTTGAGGCAGGTCCAACTAAACGACCACGTTCTTACATTTTCCAAAAAGATTGGGAAGAAGAATATTGTTTTGTGGAAGTAAATGGAAATAGTGTACGTCTTCTGTGTAATCGCACCGTTACTAATAAAAAGTACAATATAATAGGTAACAGATAAATCAAAAAATGTTACTATTGCATCGTTTAAAATAGCACATTTTTTTGTGAAGAACCAGAGATCATATTCAAATGGGGAATTATTTAAACAAGCTTTACTTATTGGTGCCGCTTCTCTCCTTGATACTTTTTCTAATAAGCCAGAAATAATTAGGGCAATAAACGATTTACAGTTGTCACGCAATACTATAAAAAGAAGAACTGCGGCAATATCTACTCATATTAAAGATCAACTGGAAGCTGATATGAATAGGTGCTCTTGGTATTCACTTCAAATGGACGAATCTTTGGATGTAACGGGGACATCTCAATTAATAGTAATAACAAGAATGGTTTTCGAAGACTACTCTGTGAAAGAAGAAATACTGTGCCTTTTGCCAATGAATGAAAGAACGAGAGGTGAAGATATTTATCAAGTTTTTAAAAATTATGTTTTGGAACAACAACTTCCTTTACATAAATTATCTTCAATTACAACTGACGGAGCTCCATCAATGAAAGGTAAAAATAAAGGATTTATAACTTTATGTAGAAAAGATGAATCATTTCCAAATTGTATTGCTTACCATTGCATAATACATCAGCAAGTTTTGTGTGCTAAAGTTCTATCATTTAGCCACGTTTTGGGCCTCATAACCAAAAATTATAAATTCTATAAGAGCTGCTCCATTACAGCACAGACTTTTTAAAAAGCTATTGAAAGATGATGATGCAGAGTTTTCAGACTTAATAACTTACACAGAAGTGAGGTGGCTTAGCAAAGGCAAAGTATTAGAAAAATTTCTTGAACAAAAAGGGGAAATTTATAAAGAACTTGAAGATCCTCATTGGCTAGGTGACTTAGCTTTTTTAGTTGATATTTGTCAGAAATTAAATCAGTTAAGTATTGAACTACAAGGTAAAGGTAAATATCTAGTAGATATAGTAAGTGCTATTAAAGCATTAAAAGGTAAATTTGCCCTTTGGAGTTCGCACTTTCAAAAAAATTCTTTGACGCATTTTCCACACATGTCGAAAATATTTCTAGAAAATTATTTAGATTCTCGGACGTATGTTGATTATCTAACAAAATTAAATAATGAGTTTAATGGAAGATGTAATCAATTTGACGACTTGGAATCGATTTTATTTTTCTTTCAAAATCCTATGATTAATGTTGACATTACTACTTTAAGGGCAGAAATAAATGGATTTAATGCAACAAATTTAGAAAATTTATAATTGGAAATTGTAGAATTACATAAGGACGTCGTCGTTTTAAAAGCTATTAACATGGACAAGGAATTTTGGAAATTAGTTCAAGCATGTAAATATCCAATATTAAAACATTCTGCACTGAAGCTAAAATCTTTTTTTGGATCGACTTACTTAAGTGAACCGACATTTTCTTCAATGCAATTCATCAAAAATAAATTTAGATCACGTCTTACGGATGAAAATTTGAATGACAGTTTAAGAGTAGCAGTATCAAATTACTGTCCTGATTTTGAAAAATTATGCCAAGAAATACAGTCCCAAGCTTCTCATTAACTATTAATAATTTTTCACGTATTATGTAACAAATCTCGTTCAATAAAATTTTTATTACAAATTTTTATTGTTATTTTAATTTAACCTACAAAATAAAATCAAAAAGAATCGAAAATAAAAATATCACAAATAAAATGAAAAAAAAACAAAAATCTTAAGAAAGTATAATTAAGGATTAAAAAAAAATTAAAAATATACTTAATAATAAGCATATAGGATGTCATTACATATTGTTGCGCCCGCAACGTTCATGCAAATTTTTAATTGCGCCCTTGCTTCTAAAAAGGTTGGCCATCCCATGTTACATAAATCAAACAGGAATGCGGGTATCGTATAAAATTCGTGTAAAGCTTTTTCTCCTCATAATTATCTCGAAGGGGAAGGCATTAACAAAGGACGGAATACATTGAAGAAAGAGAAATATAATTCTTATCTGTCAAGTGAGTTTTGTGTTTTCGTGGCAGTAAATTATTTCTGTTAATGAATTGCGATTTCGTAGTGAAAAAAAGTAAGAGTTTTTTTTCGAAACTAATCAAGTGCTTTAGTGATTTAATATAAACAATTTGAAACAATATTTAGTGCTAACAAACTTGTAAATAAATTCAATTTGAATAATGAAGTGCTCAGGAAAAGATTTCCGGAGTTATAAAGGAAAATCTGGGCTATGGAAAGTCTTTCTTGGGCAAGTATATTCACAAATTATTTGTAATCACTTTACTTTTAACTAATAATACCAAATATTGCTGAATCATCTTCAAGAAAATATAAAAAATTGATTTTGGTTGTGCATTTACTTGTAAGAAAAATTTTTGTTTACATGAAAAGACAACTGTCAAAGTCGAACGGCAATAAGTCAATGGCGGTGGGTTAAAAATATTTTCAGGGGACATTCGGAAAATTATCTGAATATTTGGATTTGAGTGGATAAATCGATTAAAAGGAAAATGTGAAATAACCTATTTAAAAGTAATTTATTAAAATTTCTTTCCTGTGACAAATTTGTATTTTAATTTGGATGGTGAAATTTGTTCCTTTTGTCAGACAAACTGCTGGAAACTGCTATAAATTTTCTCAATTAGATACAATTTACTTATTTTTAAATTAAAACTTTTCAACATATAGTTATGTTAATTTAGTTAAGACCTTGCCAATAAATGTACTTATTTTTTGCTTTTAGGTTTCCTAAGGAGGAAAATTTTATGAAAGAAATGGCTCGATGCGATTGGCCGGCTAGAGTATAAATCAGCTAAAAGACACTCTATTTGTGAGGACCACTTTTCAGATATTGATATTGGTTGGTGAGAAATGCAATACCTTCTCTTAAAAGACTGTGGATAGCGCATCAGACGAGGAGGAGGAAAGTGATGCTATAGTTGACTTCCGCCTAATTGAATTGGGGGAGATGTATATAGAGGAATTAGTAATGGTAAGTTTAGACAAAGATCGCGTATACTAATTTGAAATGCAAAGATCAAAACAACATTTTCAAATTTTCCCGGCACGAGGATTCAATGTGCCCCCAGTTATGAGTATGATATTTACCGTCCGCACTGCGGTACAACTACTAAGGAGACATACTCCAACACTTATGGGATCGGCCTAACTAGACCGAATTTATCAGCATTCCTGTTTGATATATGTTCTAAGCTCAAAACTCGTGTAAACTCGCTGTGTCGCTTCTTAACTGATTTATATTCATTGCTAAAAATGCTTAAACACTCCTACTAAAAACCCTTCTTGTACCGATGACATTTCCATTAATGGGCGCGAATTGGTGCGCTTACCCAGTACATTTTCGTGAAGATAATATGTAGGTACTTCATGTCAAGCAACAGTAACCAACAGTATTAGCCGCATATGTTTCTAACTCAATATTATTAAAATCTATTAGAAAATAAGTCGTGATGTACCTACATCCCCACTTTAGATAAACCAATTATTTCCGGTTTATTAGACATCACAGAACATCGCATCATGGTACTGATCTACCTATAGACATATGTGTCAAGCTCATCTACGTACAAACATATATCCAAACATTCTCAGAAGACACAACACATTTTAGAGAGTCCAACCTTTTTTATGTTTATCCAAGCATGCAATACAACAACTACAAAAAAAAAAACAAAAAAAATACATCGAAAATTGTTTCCTGAATGTGACAGGAATATAATCGATCCTGTCGCCTTCGATGCGATTCCTTTTATATCTAGTAGCATAAGCGAATAGTAGTGCACAGCACAACTCACAAGCAGAGCAGTATTGAGAGTTTCTGTCACTGTCCCAATCCAAAGAGATTTTTCTTTTCTTCAGAATGAATGAATGCATGTTTTTCTCGTGCACCAGATTCTATCCTATATCCTAGATGGAGGACAGCAAAAAGGAGAGATTCACTCAAGCGAATTCTTTAGTTGTCAGCAGTTTAGCTTTGTTCTTAACAAGCAAACAATTTGGCGTGAAATTGACTGTAAGATAAGCTCTCCTTCAATTTTTCATCTTGTAAAGTTCAAGATTCTGTCATAGGAACATACTTATATAGGAAATAAAAAAACGCAAAATGTTGCAATTTTATCATTTTATTTATGTTTGTTATAGGTAGGTACTAAAAGCATGACTAACTATAAAACCTGGTCGATAAGAGCTAGGAAGATTTTTTTATTTATGTGTCTACGGGTGTCAATTTATAGTTTTATATGAGTCCGTGGAGAAAAGCAATATTCTCCTGTGATGGAGTTTTAACGCCATATTACCTATACCTTCTCATACCTACCTACCTACCTATAATATATTCTGAAAATATTTTTTTACAATTCCAAGATAAATTTGAAAATAGAAATGCCATAAATCTAACAACACTCTCTCCGCATTACACATACTATTCAAATATCTGTGAGTGAAAAACAGTCAGTCAAATGGCATCCATATTTCATTCGAATCCCCTTGAGATAGCTAAAAATCATATTTCATAGGAAATAAAAAATTTAAGGAGAAATGATAAAGTTCTGTCAAATATTTCGCCAGTGGAGGTTTCATCAGGCGAAATAAGATAATCACAGATTTATGGTCAGGTATTTGGGTATATATATGTAGATTTGTTGTTTTTACATTATTTTTTATGAGTTTTTTTTTTTATGACTTTCTTGTGTATTTTTAGTGAATTCAATTCTTGGAATTGAAATAGGTATGTTTTGGATAAATATGTTTTTGGTTGAAAAGATTTTTAAAAGTTTTAAGATAGTGTTGCCGAATCGCAATATTAGAAAAATACTATTGCAAAAGTCGTGAATTATTCACACTAATTGGGAAACGTGGAGTTTGGAAGGACATGATTATGTTTTTAGTAAAATGTTATTTTTTCCAGGGATATTTAATTAAAATATCCTGAAAATGTTATTGTTAAATCAATTGATTTTATGGAGGTATACAAAATCATTTTACTCTTTTTAATTCTTTTTATAATGCATTGGCTGAAGGGGCACAAACGTGGTAACAACTTAAAGAAATCCTATTTTTTGAGATTTTTTCAAGCGAACAAATAGGTAAAAGCACCGATTTCCGGCCAGTTCCCAATTTCCGGCCACATTCACACAAAATGGGATATATATAAATATCAAAACTGTATACAAGTAGTTTCTTGCCCGAATAATACTCTTATATCTCTACTCTTCTCATTCTTTCAAACTCAAATATTCTTTGTCTCCAAATCTCATAGGGATGAGTCATTTTAACACGATCTGTCAAGCGTGCAACAACGCGGCTGTGAAATTTATCTAATTTTGCTAGTGAGAGTGAGCATATTTAATAAGGTAAGCACTAAATATCTTGTTTTCTAGTATATAGTTTTTGGTGTTGTTTTAAAGAAAAAGATGTCTAGATTTAAAAAAATAAGAAGACTTTGGAAAAAACACGGAACTATAAAGCAAATTTACTATGGCCGGTTTTAGGATACTTACTAGACAAAAGATTCTATTACCGGCCATCGATGGCCGGTTTTATGATCGGTACATTTCCACGAAATCCTTTTACCGGCCACAAATTAAAATAATGTATATACAAATCCGGCTGAATCTGTTTTACATAAAACAATAAAACAAATACCTATTATCGAATTATTAAAATTTTTTTTTATTGTTATGTAGATTATGGCTTCAACATCGAGGGCTAAAAAGTCTTTAATCTATTCCGGGTAAAGCTTAAAGGAGGCGATGTTTGAAATACGTAATGGAAAACTTTCAATCAGAGCAGCTAGTTCCAAGTATGGGGTTCCTCGTAGCACCTTCCAAGACAAATTGAAAGGCATATTACCCGAAACCATTGGAAAACGTGGAGTGGATACCATTTTGACAACAATAGAAGAACAAAAATTGGTTCAATGGTGCATTTCGCTGTGTAAATGCGCACTACCGATAAAAAAAAATGATCTCCTAAATACCGTCCAAAAAATTGTACTTGAGGACGGGCGATCTATGCCTTTTAAAATGGACGTCCTGGTAAAAAATGGTTCCATCTATTCCTTAAACGTCATCCCAACATAGTTCACCGTACTGCAGAGGGTATAAGAAAGGGCCGAGCTATCATTACAGAAGAAATAATAAAAAAAATGGTTCAAAGAGCTATGAGAATACCTGAAAGAAATAAATTCAGAAGACATTTTTGAAGATCCTCGGCGCATTTTAAATGGTTATGAAACGAGCTTTAATTTATGTCCTAAGACTGGTAAAGTTTTAGACCCCAAAGGCTCCAAAAATGTCTACCATATAAATCCGGGAAACGAAAAAGAGGCCATAACAGTTCTATTAGTGTTCAGTGCAAGTGGAGAAACAGTGGTTCCAATGGTTGTCTTCCTCTACATTCGTCCACCGAGAGAAATTGTTAATAGCATGCCTCCTAACTGGTTTTTGGGGCGGTCAGAATCTGTTGGATGGTAAGCAAAGTATTCTTCGAGTATATTGCCAACGGGGTGAATACTTGGCTTCATGACCACAACATAAAAAAAACCAGTACTACTTTTTGTAGATGGGCACAAGTCCTATTTGTCATTAGAACTCAGCGAGTTTTGCAATAATAATGGAATAATTTTGAATGGTTTGCCACCCAACACGACGCATATGATGCAGCCCGCTGACGTAAGCGTTTTCAAGCCACTGAAGTCCAAGTGGAAAGAAACTGTAATAGAATGGCAGAGAAAAAATATCAACACAGTCATTTCAAAGGCAAATTATTGTCCTTTGTTAGATGAAGTTCAAAAAATGACTTCCTTGCCACAAAGCATAAAAAATGGATTCAGGAAATGTGGACTATTTCTGCTTAACGAAAGCGGCGTTGATTACAGCAAGTGTGTGAAAAACACAATGGAAGCGCTTCACAGTGCCATCCCCGTTTTAGCAGATGTTCAAGAACCGAGAATGGCCTCTTGCTGT
The DNA here is from genome assembly GCA_963930735.1 of Dioctria linearis. NCBI lineage: Eukaryota > Metazoa > Arthropoda > Insecta > Diptera > Asilidae > Dioctria > Dioctria linearis. The sequence goes on along the minus strand of OZ005743.1, from coordinate 14,941,830 downwards.
TATTTGACACAAACAATTATGGAAATAAGGTCGAATTTGCTGAAAAGAGGAATCGATCACGATGTGGTCATAGAAGAAATTGAGAAGAGAAAACAAAGTCAATCACAATCTGAACAGAATATCAATTACTTTCAAAATATTTTACCAGATGAAATTCAGCCTGGTACATACGAAGTAGGAAACGATGGCTCCTTGGTTCGGATAATTGATGAATGTGATGCTGTATCTGCTGTGTCTCAAAGAGGTGAAGACAAGACCCCGCTGCCAAATCACCTGAAAGATCTCATTTTGCTACAGTTGAACAGTTGCGTCCAATCACTCTTAATCGATCTCGTCCTAAAACACCTGAACGATCCCGTCCTTCAACATCAAATCGATATTTATTACCGAGTTTAATATATTTTTTTAATAATTAAGTTAAAAATCAATAAATTGAATTAAAAAAAAAAAATTAGAGCGTTTTTCGTAAAAAAAAAAAGTTATTGGCCGGAAATGGGTGCACTTGCTGGCCGGATTTGGCAATACCATGGCCGTAAATTGGTGAATATCATACTATCTACTTAAATTGCTAATAAATGATGAAAACATAAAATTTAAATAATATGGTTTAAGTAAAATGTTGAAAGTACTATATTTGTACTAATTAACACAAATTATAAGGCGCTGCAATAATTATTGCTAATGCTGTCGCCAATTGAAGTGAAGAAAATGCTTATGTGGCCGTAAATTGGTGCTTTTACCTATATGTTTTTTTGGTTTTGCGTACTAACATACATACGTTAAACTAGTAACTTATTAAAACCATTTTTTGTTTTTGTTTTTATTTTCAAAAAAATTTCCAATGTAATTGTGGAAATGGCCCTCTCGAAGGCAAATAATATTATCATAACCTGGACAGGGATCAATAAAATTATACGCGCCTACCTACTTTTTTCTACTTACAATCATATAAACATTTCTCTGAGAGGACTAAGATAGGATCATTAATTTACAGACGGCTGCAGATGCATGCACAAATTAACTAAATGGTGACTTTTGTGATATCTTGAATTTAAACTTAATATTTAATATATGCAATCGAGACATACTATACTATGAAAAAATGCAAAAATAACAAGTATTTTTTTTTAGCCATCATCCTGTTGGACTTCCTTAAAGGTAAAACTAATTAAATGCATTTTTCTCAGAAATGAAATGTGTCTTTCAGGAGAAAATTCATTATATCCAAATTTTCGATGCGTTTATATTTTTTATAATAGAAAATTTAATTATATGCAAAATAAAGGAAAACAGTTGTTACTTTTACCTTTTAAAAGAAATACAGAACTATCCTCGTTTCAACCACTCTCGTCATCTCTCTAGTTTGACTATTCATTTTTATACCCTGGAATCCTAGATGATGAAATCATTAGCGTATACGAAGTTTGTCATTCCATTTGTAACACACAGAAATAATGATGGCATAGAGAAAAATGGATTGGACACCCACGCATAATATTAAAAGTTATTTTGATTTCTGCATGTCCGTCCGTCTGTTCGTCAGTGCGTCTGTTCGTCCGTCCATCCGGCCGTTTGTTCGCCCTAACAATAATTCGAGAGCGCGTTCACTTAGAGTACGGAAAGTCTGCACACGGGCTTTTTTTAAAAGAAAAAAAGTAAATTAAAGTTCCAAAATGGGACAATCGGGCAACTCATTCGTAGAGTTGCCATACAAAAATCTCGTTTTTCGCTAAATCTGTGGTCACAAACCAAAGTAGCTTATGTCGACATAAGCGAGTTTCTATATTTTAATGTGAAGCCTCTCTAGTTTCAAATTCCTCCCTTTTGCTCTATTCCCCATCATTGCATCTCGTTTCCTATGGCCGGTAGGTCATCACTAAAACAGCTTAAGTAATATTTTCGAAAATCTGACTTTGAAAAAATAGCTTATGTTTACTTTATAACGGTTTCTTTATTAGGGGTCGTTACAAGAGTCCGTTTTTAAAAACAGCTTACAAATACATAAGCTTGTTTGTTACTAGACCTCCATGTCTATTTATAAAAATTATGTGTACTTAAGCCATTTTTGCAAAACCTATGACGTAGGCTTATCTAATTTTGCATATTTTCAAAAAACACTTAAGTCACTTACGCTATTTTCTCAAATCGAAATAACTTTTTAAAGCAATTTTAAGTCGACATAAGTGGTTCAGCTGTGTGCAAGTGCAGTTAGGTCTGGAACATAAGAGCAATCAGACGTAAGCTGTTCAAGTGCAAAATAGTAACTATTTGTGGAATTTGAAATAATAATAATTATAATTATACAAGAAAAAGCTTTTTACTAAATGAATAGATCTGAGAAAATCCTGTAGATGGCCTTGAATATAAGGTCAAAGCGTAGAGATGACTTGTCGAACAACGTTAATGAATCACGTGTAAATGGAAAATTTGGTAAGACCAAAAGAAAGTAGGTATATAACGTTCAGATCGCGACAAAACATGGGAAACGAAACAGCGTCTAACTTCGCTAATGGCTTCGAATTTGATTTATCTAGTATTTGTGATTCATTCCTGTTCTTTGAATACGAAAACGTGGATGATGTGTTTAATGATCCGGACTTCGTTCCACGAAATTATTTGACGAACAGCGATACCAGTGAAGAAACCGAACGTGCTGCTGAATTGTTGGAAAATACTCTACGTAACTATGAAAATGAAGAAATGGGAATAGTGCCTGAAATATCGGAAATGAAAGCAGAAAGTAAGAAGTCCAGGAAGTTGAACAGAAATACTGGGAAAGCTTACCTAAACTACAAAAATAAAGTGGTGGATGAGAGAAAGCTCAGGGAGTTGGTGAACTGCCGTAAGAGATGTAAGGAAAAGTTGACGCTAGAGCAACGAAATGCAATTTTTGAAAAATGTTGGAGTCTGGGCAGCTATGAATTACGACATGCATACGATTGCGGCCTGATCGAAATTCAAGAGAAGAAAACTGAGAGATGAAATAAAAGCCAGATGGCAGCCCGTAATAGAACTCACACAAACTATTATTATTCCGAAATCAATGGGGAAAGCATTTCCGTTTGTCAAAAGTTTCTTCGATATACACTCTGCGAAACAGAACAGTTCATAAAGACTGTGGTTCGGAAGAAGTTGAATTCACCCGCACCTTTCACTATCGCCGATCTACGCGGACGTCACCCACCATTCAATAAACTCGGTCCCAGCATATGAATCACATTATGTATACCCGAAGGGATTCCTCCCAGAGGTATTTGCCGAGTGAACTAAGTCTTGCACAAATGTACTGTTTGTATTGCGAACACATGAACGCCATTCTTCGATTTCTTCGTATTCTACTATTTTTAAAACAATGAATATTAAGTTTAAACAACCGAAAATTGACACATGTAATAAGTGTGAGTTGTTAAAGATAAAGTTGGTACTTCGAAATAAAGACGCAGAAATTACTTTAAAATTCCAACAAGACCAACATCAAAAGGAGGCCGATTTGGTTTACAAATCCAAAGCTAAGGACAAGGACCATGCAAAAAATAATTTGTCGTCAAAATTGTACACCTTTGTCTTGCAACAGTGTTTACCAACTACTTATTTGCAAATGTCTCTGTCTTTTATAAGCGACCATTATGGACTTTTAATTTAACGGTACATGACTATGTGACAGGACAACCACTTTTTTTTATGTGGCATGAAGCTATAGGCCGCCGTGATGGAAATGAGATAGCTTCCTGTATTTTCCGACACCTCCAGTCTGTTCCAGCCGACGCAAAACATCTGACCTTTTACAGTGGCTGCTGTTCAGGTCAAAATAAGAACAGTTTTCGGCCCACAATGTTTGCAGCTTTTATGTCTATGAAAACTGATATCGAAGTAATAGACCATAAGTTTCTTGTACCTGGTCATACGCACGTGGAGTGTGACGTAGACCACTCCGTTACTGAAAAGAAAAAGAAAAGAAGTAGAGTCAAAATACACCATCCCCAGGACTGGTATCTGTTTGTAAGGACCTCGGGAGTACGAAAGGAGTTTATTGTAAATGAAATGGCCACAGAAGACTTCCTTAATTTTTCGCTACTCTCAAAAGAGAAATTTTTGTGGCGAAAATGTGATGAAGATTGTGTAACAAATTTGTCTGTCAAAATGTGAAATGGCTAAAATATACAAAAGAGTTTGGTCGTATTTACTATAAAACATCTCTGAACGAAGATGAACCATTTAAAATCCTCAATGTACAAAAACGAGGTATCAGCAGTATAAGTAGCGTTTCCTCGTGCTATAGCGGTCCGCTGAAAATAGACAAACTCAAAAAGAACTCAAGAAGCCTGCTAACAGATGATATGCCAGCAATACACCCAGACCTGAGTCAGGACACGAACGACGAACTTTAAGCCTACATTCACTCTTACTAAATACTTTTTCGTTAAAATTACCATACATTCGAAATACATAAGTACTCAACCCTCTTCATTAATGTTTTGGAAAAAAAACCTTAAGTGTACATATGACATAATTTTCTAATAAAACATTTTTGGAAAAACAACTAACGTGATTTAATTTTATTTTGATGATTATTTCCTTTTTTCAAACTAGCTTATGTGATAAAGTCTGCTCATTAAAAGTAATTTCGCATTCTATTAATCTAATGATACTGAATGCTTTCGAGAAAAATCCAGGGTAATCTTGCTTTTCAAAATCGTAGTAATATGAGCCTAATCTTCAAAACCGTATACCGAAAAGTTCAATAATATGACTTAAGCTACTTTGGTTTGTGACCACAGATTTGAACACTGCCTGAGAACGTGTCGACGTAGAGAGAAGAAATTTGGTACATGGTGTTTTCATAGTAATAGTACATAAAGTTTCAAATATGCACTAAATTGGGCAACCCGTTCTTGGTGTTGCCATATAAAAATTTTGGTTTTTTACGTAACTTCAAAAACAATCAGTCGTAGACGTTTTTATTGTACTGAAAAGTTTTTCAGAATATAAAATCCTATGAAATGGGTTATAATCATTTTTACTGTCCTCCGACGAATCGTGTAATATCGAAAAATCTTTTCTACCCCTTACTTCACGAGAAATAAAATTCAAAATTCCCAGGGTTATCTAAAATTTTGGTTTTATTTTTATTTTCATAGAAATTAGGGATAGTAATTTAATAATTAGATCAATTTTTCTTATATATGACAAACACATCATCACTCCTCATAATTAGATTTATTGACAAAAAATCTAAATAAGAATCTTAGAACACAGAATTCCAACACAGTATTCCAATAAGCTCATCTATAAAGATTGCTATCTTTTATAATATAGGAAACCTGGAAAAAGGGAAGGTATGGTGGTATGGTAAACCAAATCCATTAATAGCTTGAATAATTCTAACATAAAAGTAAACGACCAACTTTTGTACACCAAAATGCCCTTAATTATACTCGAAGAGTAAAGAGTGGGACAGACATCGACACGGAACACAGTTTCAGAAAGGCATACGTATAACTACATGAAAATTTCAGTTTCAAGTGTTTCCAGACGATAAGGCTCAGACAGTCATAAATGTGGTGATTTGAATAATGAATTGAATTACCCGAAAGGCCACTTTCAACATATCAGATTAACCGAGTCATTAGAATATCGCCCTAAAATAAATTGAGGAATTAAGGTACCAAGACAGGAAGTATAGTTAAAGGTCCTTATTCTTCCATGAATTTTGAAATCCTTCTAATCCGAGTGGATAAGAATAAATCGATTTTTTTTTTGCACGTCCTCATCGGATCGTTGCATGGTGTCCTTCAGTAGTCTATATTCGCTATAAATTTATATTTAAGTTTATCAGCTATCAAAGAGAAATGAAAATTTTCATGCGTACTTTTATTAGGGGTTTCATATTAGTTATAGTATACAGGGTGTTTTATTCTGAGATTTTCATATTTTGCTAGATAGTGGTATACATTTTGACGGAAAAAGATTAAATATTTTAAAAATATTGAACTGTTTTCCAGTTTCTTTTCTTTAATAACTGGGGCTGTTCCATAGTCATTTTCTCTTTTTTTTATTCAAATTGACCACTTCAATTGTTTCATGAATGATAATTAAAAGCAGTTCATAGGTATAAAGAGTATAAAGAAATAAGTAAACTTAAGCTTTTTAGTTATTATTACATAGAACTAAGGCCGCAGAAAATATAGGCGATAACAAACATTAAAAAACCTCTAACAACAAAACACACACACTCTCACGTGCATCCACATACAATTATCACCGCCGCCCGAAAGAAAAATGGACAGGCGTTCCTATGTACGGTATCTGAAAAAACAAATCTACGCCAACACATTCTTTAAACTTCCTGAAGGAGTGCTTGGGAAAAAGATTCTTTTTTCATCAAAGTACTGAAACCATCCGTAAATTGCATGCGCCTCAAAAGAAAAAAAATTCTCTGACTGACCTATAAAATATTGTTACGTGGCACAAAGTGAATGATGAATCAAGCGACATCTGTTGGGAATGGAAGCAACTTTAGGTTAGTGTCATCTTAGTAAACTTTGGGTTCGGAGAATGGAATATTCAGGAAGGTTCTAGGATAATTCGTAGAGTATAAATACGGCGGTCTGACAGCTAGGAGGCGGAAAATTATTTCAGACAGCGAAGTGAACGAAGTAAACTATTTGGATTGCGATAATTAGAAGTACAGTACTACCGATAAATAAAGAGTTGATTTAATAATTATTTGTGAATTTGTGACAGTAAACGGTAAAGTTAAATAAAGAAAGAACTTTTGAATTATATCTGAAATATTGTGTTTTAAATAACGAACTAAGGCCACGCTCGTAACAATATTCTTAGAAAATTGTTGTGAATTTGCACTTTGGATTTTTCAGAGAGTTGAGTTGATTAGAAAAATGAGCATCGGATGTGCATTGTTTAGATTTTGAAATTATCTTTTCCATTCCTAGAAATGATATTTGCATTATAACCAGAAAACTTTTTAGAAAGGAAAATGTGATTTTATCATTCTATTCTGTATTACTTTTAGAACTTTCCTTGGGAAACCTTTCTGGAAGGTTAGCATGATTTCTACCATTTATTCTATATTACTTTCTAAAACTTCCCTTGGAAAGGCTTCCATCTGCGGACATACTGTAGAAAAAAGATATGAATTGGGATACACCCTGGTAGCCAACGCTTATCAGTTTACAAAATTTTAGAGATGGTGCGGGCGGGGGTCTTATGTTAACTAACACAACTTTTATGTCAAGTACGACAGTATGAGTGTACATTATGTGGTCGTACGACATAACTAACTTTCTTCTGTGCACCTCAATGAAATTTATTTCCTTTGGATTTTGCTATGCACTTGCGAAGTGGGACTGAATTTTATCATTCTTCACTCCTTTGTCAAAAGCGAAACGAAGAAGGTCAAATGCAATTTAAAGTGAAGTGTAAGTTCCTTTTAAGTGTAAGTGTTTTTTTAATCATTGGTAAGTAATTTTTCATATTTTTATTTATTTATTTAGAAAAATAATAAACAAATTTGTTGATGATATGTGTAATGTGCATTAAAAATATTTCTTTACGTTTACAATTATCACGCTTGTCGTATCCCTGCACGAAATTAGAACAGTATATAGTATAATAGTAGTATAAGAAAATCGTTTGAACTACGTTAACAAATATTATTTTAATTAACTAACGTTCATTTCAACATTCCCTTTTTAGAATCTCACCGCGGGAACTTATCCAGAAAGGAATATGAGGCTGAGCTACGGAAAGACATTTTACTGGCACACAATCGCTATAATCAGGCCACATGTACAGCAAGGTATTACTATTTTATCTGTCTAGTTCAACATACAACATAGGTACTTCTGAGATTAAATAAGACAATTTTGTTTTCCCAAATATGGAGTTGAATTTTTGTTTTAATTTTTTTATTTTCTACTAATATGAATTTGAATTTTTGTTTGTTGTTTTTTCGATCAATATGAATTTGAGTGTTTCTTTTTTTTTTCTATACAATAAATCGTACTTATATTATATGTGCTCATTTTTCTTGATTTTGTTTATATTCTGAATTAAGAAACTTAATCAACCCTGTTAATCATGATTATGCTCATCAATGAGGTATTTGATTATCTCACCAGTGAGAATCATGATTACGCTCACCGATGAGGGATTTGATTTATTCACAATCATTTAATTGCTCATCATATGAATACGAAGTATATAAATGAGTTTAGTCCCGTTGCTAGAACAAAATTCAGAATTACATTCATCCAACCAATCATCATGAGCTCATCAGTGCGCTCATGATGATTGGGCTACCAGGGCAGAAGTCATGCGTTGAAACCTATACCTATATTGCTTGCTTTTCCAAAGCTACATCATACATATTTGTCTACAGAGCGTGTACTTCATACACATATTTATCCTCAGTTTTCCCTCACATATTCGTCCACACACTTTTGTCCTCAAAGCTGAATCTTCATACGTATAAGTATATTTTGCTGTCACAAATAAAAGAGGTCATATAAATGGGTCAACGCATAAACACAGCATAGTTCGCACACATGCCATCCACAATTGTCACTTACATTCACATTTTGGTACATACCAAAACCCTCGAGAGATACTTCCCAAGCCATCAGAACAACAGAATCCGTCACTAATCCATGAGAGCCCCAACTTAGTCCTAATATTGTAAAATTTTTGCAGTGCTCTTATGTAAAACTGACAAAAGTTTTATTTGAATAGTTCCTGCGCCCTAAAATACTATTCATACAGAAAAATTGTCCTCTTACTTTCTTATCTTCCCAACCTAATAAAAATTTTATATCTTTATAATTTAATAAAAAAAGTTATCTTAACTAAATGACTACGATTCCCCAAACAAAAACTCTCATCTGAGTAATAATTGCATTGCCGTGGTAAGATGAATTCGAATCAATCTGCTTACAGATTCGGACTACGGCCGCACATACACTATTGCAACTAAATTTCAGCTGAGAGTTATTGAGCGTAAAATGGTAAGTTTACTTTATAATCGAAACTATTTTATTAGCATATAGTAAGTGTATCCATTGGGAAGGTAAGAAGCCAAACTTAAAATTAGTGCAAGACTATTTTCCTGTTTGGATGGCAGTTTAGGCTTTATGGCATATATAAAGTCAATGTCTAGTCAATTTTCCATAATAATCAATAGAAATCATTTTAGAGAATTGGACTGGCACGCACACTTATAGATTTCTGTTTCATGGCTTGGGAAGTATTTCTAGATACCCGTCCTCTCCTCGTACATCAATTTGCAATACTTATCTTCATACAATGCAATTTTAGGACAAATAGTTACACTTCGTTACGCCTAATTTTATCACAATGACTATCTTTGCAGGCAGTAAAATATTGCACAAACAAAAAATTCCGTGACTCCGATACTGACAACACTGGTTGCAGTTCATTGCAGTGGCAATAGATGGCCCTACAAAGAAACTCAAGATTCGCGAGCAATATGAATCAAAACGGACTGGATGAACCAGAAAAAGAAAAATCAAATGGACATGGAGTAGTCCGAGAAAAGGAACGTTGAGCGATCTGGATTGAGGAAAAAGCGAATCGGACTCATTAATATCTCGAAAAGGAGGTTATTAAGAAATAAAACAAAATAAGGAAGATTTTAAAAGAAAGGATTGACATTAAGGATACTGTGTGAACGTAACTGGGAATATAGGACTCTAGATAACTCACAGGAATCAAACATATTAGTTTCGCACGTATTAGGAATCTTCAAGTTATTAGATATAAGTTTTAGTTTATTATGAATATTTGAACATATCGATAATTAAAGTTTTAGATTAACCACCGGAGGAAGATCTATACTATAGCTCCCGCAAAAGTGAAGAGTTAGTCAGATATTTATTTTTTGAAAACTTGAAGAATTAACTATTATTTCGTGTCTGAAGTATTTTTCCATTGCGTTTACAAGAAGTTGCAGGGTGTCAAGCTAGAAAAAAAACTGAATTCACATTACACCTTCTCCCAACATTTGTTTTTACTTGTCTTAAGGAGGATTTACATTATGATGCCAAGCATTTCTCACAGAAATTGTAAGGGAGATAGTAAAGGGTCTTTCAAATTGAGTTTTCAAAAGTACGCGCATGTATAACACACTTCAAACATCGAACGCACCCATATCACATGTCATTTTGACAGCTGAAGGTTTTCCATTTATAAAGATGGAGGCGTATACATTACAACATCGTATTGAGCTTATTGAATTATTTTATGAAAATGGTCGTTCTGTATGAAATGTATTTCGCAAATTACACGATGCTTACGGTGGACAAAATCGTCCAACTGAGCAACAAAGTGGTAATATTGTGGATAAATTAAAAAAAAACTGGTGCAATACAAGATCGAGAAAGACGTCAGTATGCTCGCGTCGGTCGTTCAGAAGAAAATATTGGTGCTGTGAGTGATAATGTAGCAGCTGACCCCAACACGTCAATTTCCCGACGTCCACAACGATTGGGACTTTCTGAGTCAACTGTATGGCGTATTGTGCACAAAGATTTAGCGTTGAAGGCCTTACAAGAATTGGCACAAGAATTGCTGCCACAAGATCATTCCATGTATCGGGGCTTTCCCAATTGAATACTGGAACAAAGCGACGATTTAAAAAAAAATCATCTTTTCGAACGAAGCACATTTCGAGATCGGTGGCTACGTTAATAAACAAAACTGCCGCATTTGTGGAGAAGAAAACCATCGCGTGATCCAATAGAGACGAACGCATCCACAAAGAGTCACTGTTTGGTGTGCATTGTTGTCTGGTGGTGTGATTGGACCGTACTTTTTCGAAAATGCTGCTGGAAGAGCCATAACTGTTAACGGTACCAGATATCGCGACATCTTCACAACTTTGTTATGGCCAAAACTGAAAAAGATTGATACTGAGAACATGTGGTTGGAACAAGGTGGGGCTACGTGTCATACAGCCAGAGAAACTTTGCAATTACTGCATACAAAGTTTCTAGACTGTGTTGTTTCCAGATTCGATGCCGTGAATTGGTCTTCAAGATCCTGTGATTTGACACCGTTAGACTTCTTTCTCTGGGGCCATGTGAAAAAACAGGTCTACAAGGATAATCCTCGAAACGTTAAAGCATTGAAAGCAGCAATTATTCGAGTTATTCGTGAGTTAGAGCCGGAACTATGCCAGAATATGATTGAAAATTTTGATAAACGAATCAGGTAGTGTAGAGACGCAAGAGGTGGTCACATGGGAGATATCATCTTTAGATTATAAATGGCAAACACTGTATTTCAAAAATAAATAAAAACTTTTTCAGTTTCAATTCAAATTCTACGTCTTTTAATTATTTACTTTTGAAAACTCAATTTGAAAGACCCAGTATATTGTATACCTTAAATTTATTTATTAAGTGACGAGAGGAGCAAACGCGTTCTGCATTTTTTCCAGACTTCGATTTATCAATTTGTGCATGTCCGGAACCATAAAAAGTTTTCAAGCATAGTAAGTTTTTATAGTTACTGAAACTAAAACATTGTTACTGACAACCCGAATCTGTAAATTCTGACTACTATCAATCAACAAGTTTTACTATGATTTTATAGCAAATATTTATTAAATTACCTACCTGGCCAAAATGGAAGAAAATAAAAATGCGTTTTTAATTTGTAAGTAAACACTTCGCAATTGAAAGATTTTTAATAGTTGTTTATGAAAGCATTGAAATTATTTCGGAGGTATTCCATCGTCCAGAGATCATTACAGATGATTTTGAAGTAGATTTCCAATTTAATAATTTAAATGTTTGACAGTTTGCAATTTTTACCATAAAAATTATTGGAGGGGAGTGTACGTGTGAGGTATTGCAGTGATTGCTTTGGCAGCATTTAAATTTCAATAAACTATCTCCCACAGAATTTCTGTAAAAAATGCACGCCTTCATAATGTAAACCCTGCTTTATTTAGCCTCATAGAGGATACTGGAATTTTATTAATTTTCAAATTTTCGGATTGATTTTCGTTTTTACAGAATGCTGATAAAGATTTAGGAAATCTTTATTGGAATCCATTCAAATTCATACCACATATACAAACAGATGTATATTAGGTATATTAGATCTCCTTAAAATATATATTTCTGTTTTATCCTAAATCAATAACTTCACTTAGAATGAAAACATCAAGTGCATACCCAGGTTAAAATCACTCTCGAAGCCCTTCTAAAGCAAATAAAATCCCCTTCCTTAGGTCATTTATCTACATACATATATACAACATACATAAACAGCAACTAACCAGTATTGTGTGCCTTTTTCAATAATATAATCCAATTATCCTAGTTGCTTTCTCTCCCTAAGGGTACTTATCAAGAATATTAGAGATAAGCAAAAGAAAAACAAAACCACAAATAAAAGTTTATTACAACTATACACATCGTGTATATAGTATGCGTACAGCTTGCATAGATACATATTGTACATAAGTTCTTACATAAATATGTTTCTCATACTTCAAATTTAATTATTTTATTATAATACATTGCGTCGAAAAGACCCACCTGATGTCGCCAGATGATATAATATATGTAGGCTAAAATGAAACCTTTGGGCACTTAAAATATTCGTTATACATAGTACCTATCCCGATAGAGTACAGAAAGTTTTATTGATTTATATTGTATAGTGAAAGTTCAGTCCTGTTCTCGTCTCAACCAGAATTATGTAGGATTAAACTTTATGTCATTTATATATATAGGTATGTATTACATAACTACATACATAACTGACATTTCATCATATTTATGAATGTAGACATTCTTTTATGACTTAACGAAACTGTCAAGGACTTATAACGACGACGTCTGAAGTAGTCTTAGTAGTTGGAAATTAAGGAAAAAGTAAATTTAAAGTTTTATTTTTTACGCCAGGATGCCCGTATTTCTTAGATTTTATTATAAATTTTTATAATGTATGAATAAATATTAAATGGAAAATAACAAAAAAAATAAATGTAATAAAATAGTAAAATAATATAGAAATAAATACTTACCAAAATATGTATTCGTAATTAGTAATGAATATGTTTAAATTAAGAAACAAGCGACAACTGTCATAATAACTGCGATAACAACAGGAGCAGAATTTCTCCAAACTTTTGTGCATTGGTAATTCGCACGAGAATAAATAAAAATAAAAAAACTTAGAACGTCTATGTGAGTCCACAGGATGATCTGAGGACGCATTAACCTAAAACGTTTTGTACAATAACTTTAGTTTGTGTGCACTTTCTGTCAATCAGTTAAAGTGTGTATACAGCATTTATTTTTGTTCGACTGAAAATGGACAATTTTGTGCCAAATAATCGGCATTTGCGAGAAGTTTTATTATCAATGAAAAAAATTCTTCATTAAATCAATAAATTGCATTAATTGAGTAAAAATTCATTGTCTCAATATATAATTCGTTGCTTTAACGACAGATTTGCTTACACTTTTTTTGCAAAATATGATGGATTCATTATTTTAATGAATCTTCATTTGTTAATTTTCTTTTATTGGTATAATAAAATATTTCGTTGTCGCAATATATCGTTCAATAATATTTTCATTAACATAATGAACAAAGTTAATCAGATATTTTTCATTAATTTAAAGAACTTTTCATTGATTTATTGGTTTAACTTTGAAACGGAATCTAATAAACATGATGATGTTGTGTTAATGAAAATGTTAATCACGTCAATAATTTATACAGCTATACCTATTTCCAAAGGATAAATAACAACTTATTAAATTGATAAACTTTTCATTGGGACAACCAAATTTTCATAGAATTTTGTTTTGGGAATAATTCGCCCTACAAATTTGTTTGTTTTTTCAAGTGGAGTTGTTGTCACGTGATCACTTTCCAGTTAATTTTTCGATCATCCGCCAAACCATGCTTTTGGAAACTTAGACCCATTATTCATATGCAGTCAAGTAATGCGGTTAGTCAGATTTCGTATAGTGTTAGAAGTGACAATAAATGAACAATTTTAAGTGTAATTCTTTTGTTTTTGTTTTTTTCCTAAGTGCCTTCGGCGAGTAATTATTGATCAGTGTGTGAATGTAACTAAAAATATAATTATCACGGCCAAATAGTGAGATTATTGTTTGTTCTTTTAGATTACTACAAGTCAAAAGTTATAACTGTGTCAGGAACACACAACATTTTTTTTCTTTTTTTAATATTTACGATAATTCTTATAAAGTAATGTTGAAAGATTGGGAACTAGAAAAAGTATCAATTCATCTTATTGGTAAGTTTCTATTTATATTTACATACACCATCTAGCATTCAAAAATACTTTCTTAGACCTACGACATAGACAAACTAATCACATACAAAGACTGGAGACTGGAGGACACGTAGAACAAAAATATGCAACGCTTTTCTGGTATATAAAACTAAAGGCTTAAACACAATTGCGACGACAGACGACAAACGACGACGATATATCGCTGTCAAACTTCTGAAAGCACAGCATCTTATGCGAATGCTCCAAATTGCGACGACCGACGTTGAGCGATCGACATTTTCGCCGGGATTGATCAATTTCTAATTTTGCCGTCGTCGCTGCAGTCCTACCAACAAAATTAATCGAATGAAATGGTTGTGGCATTCACTTTTGTCTTTTTCAGGTGGTAGCACGCCGCGGTAATTTTAAAATAATGAGCTTTGAGGAAAAATTGATCGAGGAAATGCGAAATCCATAAAATAATTTATAGTTTACAAGACAGGCAAGACAAATGGACAAAAAAGACGTAGTTTGGATGGATATTTCAAAGCGTTTAATTTAGTTAATTTCCGCATTTTCAGTTTTTTTCACACTTTGGTCCAGTGTATTTCTTTCAATATAATATAAAATTTTCTTGATAAAAATTTTCTTGATAAAAATCTCCTTTTAAAACGCTCGAAACATTTAACAAATGAAATTTCAATATCTTCTTCTTTCACAATCGTCGCTAACCGCCTGTCGTTGCAATTGTGTTCCCAATTTTTCGACTGCCTGTTTCGCAACGAATGTTTCGTTGTCGTCTGTCGTTCTGTCGCTCTGTCGTCGCAATTGTGTTTAAGCCTTAACGATGCCCCCTCGACTTGGCACTTGATGACGCGCCCAATTCAAATGCCTCGCTCCATACAAAATCACCGTTGCCTCGACCCGATGAAGGGAACGCCACAATCTTTTCTTACAAATTTTTTGGAAATTTCTTCCTTCGAATTTCTATGCATTGGCCGAGGCCGCGAGGAGTGACTCGCTCAAATATAAAATCTAACAACGATGCCTCGACCTGATGTAGGGAAGGCCGTAATTTTTTCTTAGAAATTTACTGGAAATTTTTTCCTTTTGGAGGGCGACAACAATTTCTATGAGCATAGACCCGTAAACACAAAATGTTTCGGTAGAATTTTTTTTTTATTTTTGTGGACGACTAGACTTATTTTCAGGTACAGTATGTACTTTCATTCTGTGATGTAATTATAATATACATATTTACAATAAACATACATACTAATAAAAAATACAAAATCTTTGAGGTAAAATTAACCCCACATGAGTAGATGAATGTTAAAAGCATGATACGGGAATTATTATAAGGTAGACAAACCAATTTATGTAAATTATTTCGATGAATTAAAATATATTGGAAAAATGTATGAACTTATCTGTATGATTCGGACGTCAAGTAGATTTTATTATACTCTAGAATCTAGATGAAATAATAGACATAGAGTAGGTATACCAAGTTTGTCATTTCATGTGTAATGAATGAATGCGAATGCTTTATTGGAACTCTTTTCCACACCACCATTGAAGTAGACGTATAGGCGCGTTTTTTTTTAACGTGGTTTCCCCGATAGGCCTATTCCACATTCTTTAATCATTTCAACGTTCTAGTTGATTTTATGCCCAAGATTAAATTCACAGTGTAAACTAAGTATATATTCATTGATAAAATTATGTTAGAGATGACCTTGAATATAAATTCCTTGAAAGGTTTTGTAATTAATATACCTATTTTAAATTCGTATATTTTAAAAGTTCTGTTCTGAAATTTTCCATATTAGGTCCCATAATTTCATATAATTCAAAAAGTTCTTTTTATTTCTGTATTATATCCATTTTAGACTTATTTTGGTAATTGTTTGTTAAACTTAAACAATGCTTCCGTATTAAAACCAAAATGAAAAAGTCCAATAGAAGCATGTGGTGCAAATAACATGGTGAGTTTTGAGAAAACCCTTAAATATTGGAACCTCTTCTGTTACAGTAATTTTTTAATGTGGGCTTCTTCTGTGAATATTTTTTTTAAAACACTAAGATGTTGCTTCGACATTTGGAAACAAAAATCTGTAGGAGGAATTAAAGAACCAAAATTCGATTTAGAAGAATAATTTTTGTAAAATAAAAATAATTCTGAGTGACTAGTCGTAGACATATTTTCTCCCGATTTTTGTAATTTTTCTAATTCCTCTTAAAAAGGTCGTCACTAAAGGCGGCAGAGGCGTAATTAGATATCATGGGATAGAGACATCATAAAAGAAAGGTAGGTACATGCAGATGTAATAAATGAAACCCCTAGCATTGTACTCAAGTGGACCATATTGCATTTTTCCAATATATTTTAATTCATCGAAATAATTTACATAAATTGGTTTGTCTACCTTATAATAATTCCCGTATCATGCTTTTAACAGTCACGTACTCATGTGGGGTTAATTTTTCCTGAAAGATTTTGTATTTTTTATTAGTATGTATGTTTATTGTAAATATGTATATTATAATTACATCACAGAATGAAAGTACATACTGTACCTGAAAATAAGTCTAGTCGGCCACAAAAATGAATAAAAATTCTACCGAAACATTTTGTGTTCACGGGTCTATGCTCATAGAAATTGTTGTCGCCCTCCAAAAGGAAAAAATCAAGGCATCGTTATTAGATTTTATATTCGAGCGAGTCACTCCTCGCGGCCTCGGCCAATGCATAGAAATTCGAAGGAAGAAATTTCCAAAAAAATTGTAAGAAAAGATGGCGTTCCCTTTATCGGGTCGAGGCAACGGTGATTTTGTATAGAGCGAGGCATTGGTGGCTTACCATTTGGGCGCGTCATCAAGTGCCAAGTCGAGGCATCGTCGAGGCATTGGTAGTTTTATATTCCAGAAAAGCATTGCATATTTTTGTTCTACGTGTCCAGTCTTTGTATGTTAAGCCTACGGGCTTATGTTAACGTTTTGAAAATTGTAAAGAGGCATCAAATTGTACGGTTATTAAAACCATTTGACATCGTCACTCAAATATGATGAAGCATCATTTGGAAGCATGGAGAGACTTTATTGAAATACCCTTTTCGAATTACAATAACATGCCACCATCTATCTAGCCAATTTCGGGAAATTTTCTCGCCTACGGCCAGAAGTGCTGCGTCATCAGTTTCAATTTCTCCAAGAACTTCATCATATTTTCCTGACTTCCTACACCCGAAAAACCCTAAACTCTCAGATGTATCAAACGCAAATTCGAAGGGACTTCTCTTATCCAACACTACTATGATAAAAACAAAAAATTCACAGAAGAACAGAGAACATTTCTCATAAATACAATTGCACAATATTTCGACAATAATAATTTATATTTATCACTATCAACAAGCTATCAA
Organism: Dioctria linearis; assembly: GCA_963930735.1. Classification (NCBI taxonomy): domain Eukaryota; kingdom Metazoa; phylum Arthropoda; class Insecta; order Diptera; family Asilidae; genus Dioctria; species Dioctria linearis. The sequence continues at coordinate 14,924,103 of OZ005743.1, read as the reverse complement.
TTAGAACAGAGAAATAATTTTGAGATTTCCTAACGACAAAAATTGGTAATTTAGATGATATTTTAAAAGATTAAGTCGATATAAATCAAGGGTATATTTTAGCATTTTATAGAATGGGTAAAAGAGGAAAAATTTATAATAAATTTTGCAATTTGAAAGCACATTTAAGACAATATCAAAGCCTGAGAAACTTCCTATTAATGTGACTGAGACTGCCTCTGCAGTGAAAAACTTTGGTAATTTTATTAGATAATATGTAATCTCACATTAAATTTTTAACTTTCTTAATTTTAGTTCCAGAAGTAGATGTTGAAAGTTGCATTCGGTCCATTAATATGACAACTTAACATGTGAGCAATTTGATAATTGCTGGAAAGCATGTGTTCGGTACAGACTCAACGAAATAAAGCATGCTTCTTCAACATTCGAAATATTGCAAAAATGGCCTTAATATAAACTGCCATCGGGTTATCGTTTGGTAAGCTGTGAACTTCTGTAAATTTTATTAAGATTTTCCAAAACATTTTATTTTAGATTGATGTAGATTTCAGTGTTTTATATGAGAATAATTACTCCCTTATATACATATAACTGGTCTGATGTGTGTGAGTTAATATTAACATCTGTTACGATGCAGTTCAACATAAAAGATAAAAAAATAAAAGTTGTACCAGACTCTCTACAAAAAGAAGCATACACTCAAAATAAGTTGCTAACCATGTAATTAACATATATACATGTTATGTGATTTAAGTAATTTTTGTTGTTAACACATAGTACCAATTTTTCAGATAGAAAAGATGCAACTTAATTATGGGCTCTTCATGGCTATTTGGTGCCAACACAAAAAATTGTTTGGAAGAGAATAGTGGAAAAAAATCAACAACAAATTCACTATCACGGACTCACAGGAGTCCTTTATTCTTGTTTTTTCTCCCTATCCAAGAAGTCGAAAACCATCTAGATTACCTGGAAAAAAAAGGACAAAATATACAGCCGCTACTACTGATTATTGGTGAAAGTATAAGAACCATCAAAAAAATGTATGTTTATTTTGACGGCATAAAATTTAGTTGTAATAGTTTTATAAGTGCTGTCGATATTATGCTTTAAAAACTTTCATTAATCTAATTTAGAATATCCAGTAGCTTGTTCCACATTGTGGACATTTATAGAAATTTATTTTTATAAAATTAAAGCACACAATTCACGAAAAGTTCCAAAATTTCATATATTAATGCAAGAGTTGAAAAATATTAAGAATGCAGTTCATTCCACGGAGTCTTAAGATTTTTTTTTTTTTTATAACACAATTATGTACTCTATAACAAAATTAATTTATTTTTTTTATTTTAAAAGAATTAGAAGAAATTTTTACATTATTATTTTTCGGTCATCCAATATACAGAATTAAGTGTGGACTTCGATTTTCAATATTTTCTACTAGTCTTTTTTCACCCTTGTATGAAGAATGAGCTACAGATTGATGAGATGAGCTAGAAATATTTTAATACTGAAATAACGTAAAACTCCAATAAAAATATATGTAAGTATTGCCGTATCTCTTCCCTCTCCAGATTTATAATCTTTAAATTAGAAGTTTCGGAATTTTCGCTAATATTATCGGAATTTAAGTTCTTAAATTAATTTTAAATGATTGCAAAAATCTCGAAACTTCTAAATTGTAAGACAATAGCTATGGAAGGGGAGGAATGTGGAAGTAGGAAGTAGGCTATCGTTTACTATTAAGATATGTCACAACTACAGAATGGATCAGAATCTCTAGCTCAGTTTTCATCAGAACTGGGTATTTTTTAGTCGATTACTAATCACAGTCAGTTCGATTCAATTTTCAATTAAGTAAAATATTTATTGGCATTCTGAATTCGAAATTTAATCAATTACATTTTTTTGTTGGCCAAACGATTAGCAGATAATTCAAATAAAATGTTGGTCGATTGGCTTTTCAGCTTAATTGAGTATTTTGTAATTTTGAAATATTTACGTATAATATATTATATATGATGCAATTATTCAGGTTTATTTTTCCCGCGGACGGGAATCGAACCTACACTTGTTAGAGTCGGTCAATGATGGAGAAATAAGAATTTTAAGAACCTTTATTTTTAATGATTCTAAATCAAATTTATAAATACAAGAAGAAAAAACAACCGCCTCGTCCGGAATTTGAAACCGGGACCTTCCGCTTGCCGGGCGACTGCTCTTACCACTGAGCTAACGAGATAGATGATTTTTCCTTCTTGCATTTATCAAATTTGTAACTAGCCTATTAAGCCACGTTTTGCTTTCAGCTGGCATTAACCAGTAACGATGAAAGCGCACAAATAAATTGTAAATTAAATTTTTATTTATTTTTCCCGGACAAGGCGGTTGTTTTTTCTTCTTGTATTTACAATCATTAAAAATAAAAGTTCTTAAAATTCTTATTTCTCCATAATTATTCAGGTTCCTAAAAAGCCTTAAACTATAAGTTTAATAACTAGTTATGTCCGTACATATACATAAAAATACTGTAATTATAGTAAAATAAAAACATGTTTTGCTTAAACGTATGCTTTTTTAATGCAAGTCATAATAATTATATATACATTTTTTTTAATTAGAGTACAATAAAAATCAAATATTTGTAAGGTGATCACACTAACAATCACTAAACGCCTGGCGGTTAAGGGTTTTCATACGTATCCGAACGGTACACAATCGGTTACCTGCTTAAATTTTCGACATGCAATTGTAATAAGGAATTGTTTGTGGGCTGATAAAGGAATATCAAGCAAATATTTATGGATATAACGTAAATTTATTCGTAATATTGACAAAAAATTTATTGATACTAATAACATGATTTCGTTATATTGATAATATATTTATTGATACCAAGAAACGCCATTCATTATAATGACGAAAATTTGATTGATACGAACATAAGGTTTTCGTGTATTTAATAAATATTTTATTCATATTATGTAAAGGAAGTTCATCGTATGAACAAGATTATACATTAATACTACGAAAATTTATTAATTTCAGAATTAATGATTCGTTCATTATATTAACGAAATAATTAATCAATCAATAAATGCCGAAAAATTAATGAAATTTAGTTCATTGTTTGAATGAAAGATTTCGTTGTTGTTGTTTTTCATTGTATTTACGTCCCTTTTTGGCTCAGTATACTTATATAATTTAAAGAAATCCGTTGCTGAATGTCTTCGTTTACTTGTAGAAGCGTACGGTGAGCATGACTTTTCTGATAGTATGTCCAGAAGTTGGTTCAGACAATATAAAGAAGGCATTTTTGATGTTGAAGACGCTGATCGTGAGAAAAATCTTTAAGATGAATAATTGGAAGTATTACTGAATGAAGACCCGTACCAAAATATAACAGAATTGCCACCAGCATTATATTTATTATTATTATTTATATTTTATTGAAAAATGATAACAAGCAATGGGATTCTTTCAAAAACAAGGAAATTGGGTCCTATGAACTGTTTGGTGGAGGCTGGAGTTGCCAATTTGAACTGGTTGTTGTTAATATCTATGATATGATAGATGATGATCGAGACAACAAATGTAGATGTTGCAGTTCCACAGTTCTTAATTAATATAAATATATAAATGTATATATATCTATATATATTTATCCTAAAATTTATAGTAGGATAAAATTGAAATTAAATTATTTTTTTATTTTATAATAATATTTTTTTTATTTTAATTTATAAGTTTTTCTTTTAAAACTTTTTAAAATCTTTTAATATTTTATTAAAAATCTAGCATTAAACTTTAAAACATTCTTTAACAGATTTTCCCCTCTGGCGTCTGAATTAAGAGAATTATAAATATGCCTTTTGGCAATAAAATTATTATTTTAAAAGTTTGCCCTCTGGCGTTTTAAATAAAATTAAAGAAGTTTGCCCTCTGGCGATTCACTTAAAACTAAAATATCCTTGACGCAATTCTATATTTCTAAAAACAAATACATTCCAAAAAGTCTTGATGTTAATTATCTAAAACTGCGTACAGTAGTGTGTATCTGTCTTCAAAGTTTTTTTTCTTCAAAGTGTTTTCCTTTAGACGTCAAATTTGAATTTTTTTATTTTAATTACAGTCAGTGCAAATATTACTCTGACAATCACAAATTATATTTTATTCTATTTTTATTTACTAACAAAATAATAAAAATTATTATATAGCTTCAGCTACATCCTACATGAATTAACCGAAAAGTAACAAGAAAAGCGATAGAACATTTTTGAAATTCTGCTGGAAAGACAATAAAGAAAGGGTTTTTTACATAGAATTATCACAGAAGATGAAAAGTAAATTTCCTATGAAAATCGTAAATGTAAAAAAGCTTGGGTAAATCCTGGTGAACTAATGGTACATCGCAGCCAAAGCGGGATATTAATTGTAACAAGGTTATGCTGTATATCTGGTAGAATACAAAAGGTATTGTATATCATGAGTTGCTGAAACCTTCTGAAATCATTACTGGTGATGTCTATAGACAATATTCATCTGTTTAAAGCAAGCTTTTGCAGAAAAACGACCTGAATGGGAAAATCAACATGAAAAGATATTTCTGCAACATGACTACTTAGAAGAGCAGAGCTGGGAAGTGTTACAGCACCTGCAGTATTCACCAGACATTGATCCTTCAGATTAGTTTCGGTCGATCCAGTCAACCCTTAGTGGAGAACGGTTCTAATCTTATGATAATATCCAAAATTAGCTTCATAATTGGATCGCCCCCAAGGTCGAGCACTTTTTCAGAGGTGAAATCCAGAAATTGACTGAAAGATGGGCAAATGTGTCGTACCATCTGATGGAACATACTTTGAGTAATGTAGTTACACATATGATATAGTTGCTAAATAGAGGTTTATTTTTACCAAAAAACCAAATTTTGTTTTTCCTACACCCAATACAATTATCCCTGTACACATTTTCCTTATCAATTTTTCGTTAACAAGTTTTTTCAAAAACGCAAATTCTTACAATTTTCGACTCAAATCCCACTTACCTCAGAAGAAATCAAACGAATATTTTATCCTCCTTCAAAATGTTCACACAGGCAACCACAGCTTCTACAAGCTTTACGTAGCATTTTCCAGAAGTCGAAATGATCTCGGTTTTCTGAAATTAAAAAAAAAAAAAACTAAAATAAAACTTAGGTTTATTTAACGGGACATTTCTGTACGGAAATTTAATTTAATGTTAATTGTTTTAATACTGAAAAAATAAAGTTCTTTTCTAGCCTTTAATAATTTGATAACTTTTAATTGTACTCCTTATATTCCATGAGTTTAAGAAATTTTTAGCTCTCGATTTAATGATATCTACTTTTCCCGTCTATCAACTGCATCCATGTTAAGAACTGAAACAAATCTACAAGACTACACTGAACACCCATAAATAAATTATCCAAATAGACTTATTTCTGCTTGACCAGAGTATTAAACCAAAAATTTTGGCATTCCGCTAAATTAGCAAAGGTGTCTTTTCGAAAGCATCAGGAACAACTTAACCAGTTTCTTTTACACATATAGATTATTCACTGCGTAAAAATTAAGTGCTTCTTGACTACTTAGATAAAGCTAATATTTTAGTTGGAGAATTCACTTCAAATTCTCGCCTTCTTCCCATACTTTACAGAAACCTGTTGTGCACCTCCAATGCGGATGTGTACAAGAGCCAATACATAACCACACAAGAGATGTGTTCAAGGTCATTAAGTGGCTCACCGTCTCCAAAGTCGCTCTGGCCGTATGATTTCTCGCCCTTTTAATAACAAGCTGCACCTCATCCTTGGCTAAAACTCAGTACAAATTATTCTACTTGCCTTATTTGATAGAAAATGTTCAGCCTATTCTCAAGAAATGGGAGGGTAACAATACCTCAAATTATCAACAAATTGTAATCACTTCGTTTTTGACTGAGGTTCTTGAATCAATTAATCAGTTAACTCCAAATTAATGAAGTATCTATGTAGAGACTAAACATCCCTTACTTACAATCCTATCCTTGCTGATGGCAGTACCCTTGATTTCATTTACTCCTTTAAGGGGGTATTCTAGTTTAGAGACCCGAATTTTAGGTGATTTTTGAAGTGCCGTAAAAAAAGGCAATCAATATTTTTCTATCCATTTTTTATGAGTTATTTATTAACATTGCAAGAATACAGAAAAAAATTAAAAAATTAAAAAAGTTAAAAATTCAAAAAATTAGCAGCTGATGAAGTGGGTGGCCTCAAAAAATTCGCGCGTGATCATGCCCACGATTCCTACCCGCCTAGCAATCCGAAAAAAAAAAATAAAAAAGATTATTAGTCTAGAGTAATGTCGCTATGTCCGTAACTAGGGAAAAGTTGAAAAAAATTTTTTCACAAAATGGCCGCCGCCTAAAAAAAAGCAATTTTTGTACCACTTTTTTGACTTTTTGAATTTTTTAAAAATAGTAAAAATTGAAATTTTTGGCACGCGGCTAGACATAGACAAGCCTATAAGGAAGACTCTTGTGGGCATCGTCTTGAAAAAGGCAGTTTCAAGAAAAACGCGTTTAAGGTGTAACACCACTGTAAATTTTTTGAAAAATCGTTTCTTTTTATTGGCTTAAAAAGTAGTTTAAAACCTCTAGAATAAGAAAAAAAAGGTCCCGTACGAGAAAAAAAATGTTTTCCATTGAAAATAGAGGTCGCCACCAAGCGCGTCAAACTTGCTCCGAAACATGTCCCGGGAAGATGGCTGTGGAGTCGCCATTTTGTTTTTTTTTCGCTGTCAAAAATTTATCAATGTATGCCCGATAATACCCTTAAAAGGTTTTTTTCAAACACCTTTAATTTTGCGAGAAAAAAATTCGTGAAAAAACCTTTTTTTTTAGCCGTTACAAAGGCGTTACCCCTTAAAGTCCATACGTCCACGTGGTTTGGAAGTTAGAATTCAACTGTTAGCAGCTGGATGCAAGTGAACATTAAATATAAAAATACAATTTTGAAAAATCCTTTTGTAGGCATATTCTTGAATAAATAAACTTTGAAAATATGAAAACAAAAAAAATCGATTTTTTCGAATTTCTAGACTAGAATACCGCCTTAATACTCTTGCGAACTGCAGTGCGAATTCAGCATATGTCAAACGAGATTGTATCATTAGATCATTGATTAACGATCATGACAATATTCTTAATTATAGCAAAGAGAATCGCGTCGATTCAATGCGCCGAAGACCAAAACTGTCTCCTCTTTTTCAAACAAGACCATAACTTAACCACTCCTATTTCTTTTGATGGCGCATTAATATCCGATTCACCGTCACTAAGCATTCTTGGCATTATTATTTTCAGTAAATTAAGCTGCACAGATCATATCTTCTCTGTTGCCAAAGAATCATCGAAATGTCTTGGATTTCTGAAAAGGTGTAAAAAATAATTCAACCCACCGAATCTAGCGCTCCTCTATAAGTTCAATATCAGACCAAGAATGAGATACAATGACCATATCTGGGCCGGAGCTGGTCGTCCATGCACTTCCTTTCATTCTTCAAAATATTTTCGGCCGTACAGTGAAATTCCATGATAATGTTTTGTCCTTGAACTGAGTCTTGAGGTTAGCTTTATAAAAAAAGAATTAAATTCATCTTCAAATAATGGCAACAATGGAGGAACTTTTTCATAGTAATATTTTTAAGCAAAATTTCAATTTTTTATACTTTTGTGAAAAATTGTGAAATTTTTTGCACGCTAATATATAAAAAAAATAATAATTCAAGTTTGCTAATATCACAGACAAGAAATACCTTTCCCCATAAAAGTATTTATAAATCTCGCTACTTCTAAAACTTACAAAAAAATTTACAACATAATCTTCCAACTGGTGAGCCGTACATTTTTCCTGCGTATAATTTTAATGCAAGTTCAATGAAAATTTTACCTCAATAAAATACTATATCATATTTAAAATATTTCAGATGTACGAAACAAGTAGAGTTGCATTAGTCCGACCATCTCCAGTGCTCGACCACTCGCGCGAAAAACACGTCATAATTAGTACTTAGCATGCTTTTTTTACCAATAGTGTAATTTTTAGTTCTTTGAATTTCTTACTGAGTCACTTCAAACAGAATTTTACTACTACTGTTGTAATATAGACGTCCAATTCGCATCACTCTGTCGGAGAGTTCTGATGAGTATGTCACGCGATAAATTAGAGCTAAATATTTAGTGAGTTAAGTGTTGGAAAATAGTGTTTTTTTTAAATAAATTTTTAGTAAAGTACTATAAAAACATTGTTGTACTAATAAATACACTCTAATTTAAATGAAAGCTATTGAATTTTTACTTATTTTTTAGTAATATTAGCTTTTATTGTTTGGTCGGAGAATGAAAACCAAAATTTGCCAAGTTCCCTAAGTTCGACCACACATGGACGAGCATAGGAAACACATTTTCTTTTTATTTTTACGTTAAAGCAATTAATTTTGAAGATTAAATGCATAAAGTGCCATTTTCCATAAAGAATTTATAAAATACGTCGTATTCCCAGTAGTCAACCACAACCCCCGTTTTATCAAGTGTTCGACAATAGGAAACACATAATTCAGTTTTTTCCTTTATTCGACCACACTCCGTTTCAATCACAAAATTTTAGTTTTTTTAATTTATTTCAATTTATTTTGAAAAATATGAAACGTGTGATTCATCGGTATAGCGAATTTGCGCTCTAAAATTAATTAGAGAGGGAAAAATTATGATCTGGCATGCAAGTAGGGAGTATGGTGTTCCAAAAACTACTCTACTGGACAGAATTTCTGGCAGGATTGCTGATGGAGTTGGATAAATGGGTCCAAAAACTGTCCTCTCTCAAGAAGAGGAAGATAAATTAGTAGATTGCCTAATAAAAATGGCAAAATGCGGATTTCCTCTAAAACAGGAGGAAGTACTAAATATTGTTGAAAAAATTATTAGGGAGGAAAAATGAACGACACCTTTTAAAGATAACAGGGGAAAAATGGTAGTATTCTTTCCTTAAAAGACACACGGAGTTAGCCTTACGCACGCCTGAACCAATTTCCAATGCTGGGGCTGTTATAACAGAAGAGAAAATTCGCAAATGGTTCAAAGACCTTAGAGATTTTTTAATATCTGAAAACAGTGAAGATATTTTATTAGATGCAAAACCAATTTTCAATGCTGACGAGACAGCATTTAGCATGGCTCCAAAAGTTGGGACAGTAATTGCCCCGAAAGGTTACCGCAATGTATTCCAATTTACACCGGGAAATGACAAAGAGACCCTAACTGTCCTTTTGCGCTTTGCCGCAAGTGGTGAAACATTGCCACCAATGGTAGTATTTCCGTACGTTCGACCACCTGGAAAAGTAGTGAACAGTATGCCGGACGATTGGATACTTGGCAGATCTGAAACAGGATAGAAGAGGACGGAAACATTTTATGATTTAATGTTGGTAATGGTTTTCACGAGTGGCTGAATAGGAATAATATCAGGAGTCCAGTTTTTTTTTTAGTAGATGGCCACAAAATCTCATCTCTCGATGTAGTTGAGCAAATTTTGCAGCAACAATGCAATAATTTTATACGCTCTCCCTCCTAATACAACACACATCCTCCAGCCAGCAGATGTAGGAGCCTTTAAAGCCCTCAAGTCTGACTACAATAAGACAGTCAGGGAATGGCAGAGTACGCCGCAAAATATTGGGCGGGCAATAACCAAGACAAATTTTTGTGAGATCTTGAAAAGTGTTTTAGATAAATCTGATCGGAAGGAAATTGTTAAGAATGCTTTCAAGAAATGCGGTATATTTCCATTTAATCCGGACGCAGTAGATTATTCAAAGTGCGTGCAAGACAACTTGGAAAATCTGGGCGAACTACAAAAAATCTATGATTCTACTAACTGTAATCCAAGCATAACTAACCAAGACTATAATGTTGCAAAAAAAGTTATATTTTGTCTTAAATACAACATTTTGATGAACAACATTGAGGCCTCTGTTATTTATGTTATAATAGGTGAAATAGATAATGCTATAAACTGCAATTCAGGAGAACAAGCTCAAAATATATGTACTACAAATCCACAAGGACCAATTCATATTGAAGGGACATATGAAGTTGGCACTAATGATGAGCTTGTGAGAATTCAAGAAAATACGGTACCTGTGGATGGGTCTGAAGTAACAAGCAATCGAAATGAGAATATAATGAATATTCCTGATGATCAAATGGAAACAAACCAAGCTATTCAAAACGAAATCAACAGCGAAAATTGTAATAAAGGTACGTTAACATTATTTAGTTATTCAGTTTTTTGTTTGATTCGTTTTCTTTGTCATAGAAAATATTGACCCATCTGACTGCTTCAATCCTTCATCGTTTATGGATTATAATAACTGTCCAGGCCCGTCCTCAAGCTTTGATAGGTATTTAGCCTACCCAAGTAAAATAATTACAAAAAAGGGTAATACCCTTTATAATGAAGAAAGGCCACCTATGCCAATTTCATCGCGCGCTTGGAAAGAATTCCTTATAAATAAAAATCGTTTGAAGCGAGGAAAATCTGATGAAATAGAAGAAAAGAAAAAGCAAAGACTTTTGAAGCGGACAAACACGCGAAGGAAAAAAAACGCACCTAAAACATGTAAGTGAAATTCAGGAAAGCTAACTTCCAAGATTCAGTGCCGCGCGAGGATGTTTTAGATACTGATGCAGAAGAGGACGAATATAAAAATATAGGTTGCGATAAATGTGAAAAGTGGTATCATTTGAAGTGTACTCGTTTCTCAGGAATGCCATTCAACGAAGCTGAAAATGAAGATTTTATTTGCTGTGATTGATTCATAATTTTTATTGTTTTTAAGATCTTAATGTACCTATTTTTCATTTGTATAGGTACCTAGTCTCAATTTCTAGTCATTTATATCCTTTACGTTTGTTCAGTAATTCAACTAATTCAGCCCAAAAGTTTAATGGTCGAACACTGGAGAACTCCTGCACGTACATAGGATGAGCCTGTTCGACTATTGGCAAAAGTGGATTTGTTACGTTTTTTTCCAAAATTATACTAGTCTGATTCATTTTTATAAAAGAAAATGTTTTATATCACAAACACCAACCCATAGGCTTTCTAGTTTCGTTAGTTAATTTAAAATAACTTTAATGGGAACCAATTTATATTAATATAGACTAAAACTTTTCGTTAAGTGGTCGACCACTGGGGAAACGACCCAATCTTTCGAGCCCATTTTTTGTTAAAATTTGCAATTTTCTTAAATACGGAAACCAAAAAATGGAAAATCTAATTTGGTTGTGGCGATTAGTGATAGCCGCTTAGGCATAATTACCCTAAATGTGCGATTTATACCCATGCAAATAAATTTCGCTAAAGTTTGTATAATTTTGTTTGCTTATCCAACTATTAAAAGAAGTAAATTTTGCATTAATGTTTACCACTCAACTGTACAATACGATGCCAGACAGAATTTGTTCGGACCGTCTACAGTCACCAATAAAATAATGCAGACGAATTCTGAAAAATATAGATTTCAATTCCAAAAAATAAATCAATTCTTTCCTACATTGAACACAATTTATAAAGACCTGAGACAAAAATCAGCGCTGATGTACCTAGACCAACGCTCATAAAATTTTTTAGCTAACAAGCCCAAGCAACCAAATCAATCCAACTTACATTAAGCCGAGACTACCCAGACACAATATTCTTCAGTCACCAATAATCCACACGAATTTTGAAGAAATATTCTCGATTTAAATTCTAAGAAAAAATTCAATTTTTGCCTATATTGAAAAAATTTTTTGGTTCGTACCCATGATATATTTAGCCGAGATCTGTGAGTTATTGAGGTTTGCTATGAGCTCTTCTCATCAGTGCTGTCGTTTGGAAAATTTCAAGGGTAGTACAATTTGCTGCCAAAGCGGAGTACTTTCGGAAAAAACGGAGTACATACACGACTAACGAATTTTAATTAGAATGGGATGTCCCTTAGAATATAGAGAGTACAGGAAGTGTTATAAGTCAAATTTTGTGTAGTCAAATTCTGGTTGTGTTAATATCTGTTGCCCCTGTAGTGAACAGCCGTGTAGTAGAATCAATATAGAGAGCGGGGCAACAAGATATATGGTTGAAAAAATTACGTTTGCTCCCATGGAAAATGTTCTTATTCATTGTCACTACGCCATCATACTCAGGGAATTTCGCAGCTGTCACAAACGTAAACAAATCTCGGTGGAAGAAGGATTTTTCGATATTTCGACAGCTAAACATAGAGTTGTCTCTTTCTTGAATATAATGCTGAGCTACTTCATGATACTCTGAAAAATCCACGCTCATGCACACGAATTTTACAGGTATCAACACTTCCTGTTGTCTCTATATTCTAAGGGATGTCCAGAAATCATATTAATGTGAATAAAACTCATTTGCATTAAAATTATTCATATTTAGATTTTTAAAATAAATCTTTATGTCTCCTATTATTACATTCATTATATTTTTTTATAAAGAAACAACTGGTTTTTATTTTAAGATTTTCCCATTTTTTTTCCAGCAATAACAATTTCTTAATTTTAGTTGACAGCTGTTGATTCAAAAGATTCATTAATTAATCGCTTTCATTCAGATCATACATGAAGTAAAAAGGTTCTGTCATGAAAAGCTATTCTTGAGAAAAGCATACCTCCAGCAATTCAATACAGGTGTATACTAATAAAATACATACTTTCGAACATAGTTTAATTATTTATTTATTGAAAACTTTTGCATTTTCAAAATATTTGTAAGAATTTTAATACAGTCGCTTTAGTTTTTCTGCATTTCAAATCTTACAATATTCAAATTAGTAATGCACAGAAATAATTGTGGTAAAGCAAAATGAATTAGACATCCTTGCATAAAATTAAAAAAATATTTTGATTTTTGCATGTCCGTCCGTCCGTCTGTCCGTCTGTTCGTCCATCCTCACGATAACTAAAGAGCGCGTGTACTTAGAGAGTTGAAATTATGCATATGGGTAACTCCTTCGTATAGGGTTGCTATGCAAAAATTTCGTTTTTCACTATGTATATTTTGATATTGTCTGAGAACTCGTCGGTGTAGGGAGCTGAAATTTTGTACATAGTGTTTTCATAAAAATAGCAAATATAATTTCAAAAATGGACTAAATCGGGTAACCCTTCTGAAGGTGCGATATAAAAATTTAGGATTTTTACGTATGTATACTATGAAAACGACCAGTCCTATATGGTTTTCATGTATTGCCTGTTATTTATAAGGCCGCGTGCATACAGAGCAACATTTTTGAACACGCTTCGTTTGTTTTGTTGGCGACAAAACAGCTTCCATAGAATTTCAAAGATTGGTTTCTTGACATATCTGGTCGTCGTGCTCTAAATCTGTCGTTATACTAGAAATTATATTATCTACATTATTTATGTTTGTTGAATATCCAGGCATCGTTCTAGATTGCCACTGATCTTCGGATACATTTGTCATATTCATATTGCTTGTACCACAACCACTACATTAGAACCTTTAATACTGTGTCTGCAATACTGCCAAGAATTGACTTTAGTACTTTACCTATGGACATACATTTTGGATGCCTTGACACTTACTTCTCCATTAGCGAAAGTGATTTTGATCAGATTTTTACTCTGCACTTCACAGTTCTGTTTCCCCGAAAAGTCTGGAATAGTTAGTAAACTATATATCTAAAAGAACTTTGGGGTCAGTATAAATAATGGTCGATACTCATTAGGGTCATTCCACAGAAAATCTATAAAAATTCGCACTTTGCTAACCCGACCATCGCCAAACTCATTTTTTAAGTAGTTATGAGATAAGAATTCAACTATTTATTTTTGTGATGCGCCGCATGCTGGTTTAATTAAAGGACTTTGAAATCCTTAAAATACGCCGATTTTTAGTGTGCTGAGTTATATTTAAAAAAATCATAACTTTCGTTCTGATTATCATAGTAACATAACCTTTAGGTTATTTTAAAGATGAAAGTACAATTGTTAATGGAAAATTATAAAAAAGATATGACTTTTAGAAGAAGAAAAAATTAAGGATAATAAATATACCCTTTACCCTTGAATATCTTCAAATGCATTCCCCTAATATTTCCTTGCTTTGTTTTTAAATTAATAATGTTGTTAGTAACATTAACAATTCATTAAAAAAAAATGATCTCGTGTCGCAACTCATTGAGATCCTAACTTGAAAATTTAACTTCTTACTAACAACATTATGAGCATTAATTAAAAAATAAGCTGTTAGCTGGAGGTTCCTTGAATTACGTGTTTTGCAAAATTTGTACTCTTTAATCAAATACCACTGTTTCTGTGGAATTGTCCACAAAAAGTCAAAAACCCTATCTCAATCAGATCATGCAAACTAAACTGCTGTTATATTAAATCGACGGGGGTCTACATCTACATCATATTTAAAACAAAATTAAAAAAAAAAAACTTATACAAAAAATCACATCGAAATATTTCCTTAGTTTTTCAACAAAAGAAGACAATCTTAATCGTCGTCCCTAACATTTTCCACAGAGACGGTACGTATAGGCTCCTTTAATTTCGTATTTTGAAAATTGGGAACTATTCTCAAGTTTTCTCCTTTGTGTCGCAATTCACAAATTTTATATTGTTTTATTACAAAAATTCAACGTTTTTACAACACTTGAATTAAAGTTAGCAAATGATATAGTTAAATTAAATCACTAAATACCGTCGCCAAATCATAAACAAAACCCCACACTTCCATCAAAAATTTACTATTAATTGGAGTTGGCTTTTGTAAGAAGGAAAATGAAGAAAATAGGACATACAAAGGAAAATGAAGAAAATAGGACATACAAAGGAAAAGGCAAAGAGTAATAAAATAGAAAAACGTTTTCTGGACTACAATAGAATTTTCTGGAGTTCTTCAAGTAGAGAGCGTGCATTATTCACTACATGAACATCAATCACAGCGTTTAACGAACGAATCATAATGGCATGACTAGATAGGTGTAATAGGCTAAAACAAATCAGATTACACTTTAGTACGCTGCACACCAACGCCAACGTTGAAAAAAATTATAGAACATGGATGTGTTAGCTGTTATCTGCTGTTTGATATATTTCATCAAGTACAACGTAGTACCATACCAACTTTTCAACCGGACTCGTTAACAAATTTTATTACTACAATTTACTACGAATGTACCTAAACTTTTAAATGAAGGTGAATAAAACCTTTTAGATTATTTGCTAACAACATAGGAGTTTTAAGTATGAAGAAATGAAAAGCGGAGTACTTTTATAAAAGGAGTAGTACCGGAGTACGCTATTAGTTTTCGGAGTACAAATACTCCGATCGTAGTACAAATGACAGCACTGCTTCTCATACATCACTTTCTTAGTACTAGCGTCGATATCTGGGTATTTCTTGTCTGTGCTAATATGGATAAAATTAGGCAACTCACTCATAATGGTGTTACTATAAAAATATTTTGAGTTTAACTCAGAGTACGGAAACGTACACTCACGTGTGCACATGCACGTTAGTAATAAATTGTGTGCGATCAAAGCGCACATACTCATGAGTCGCGTGCGATTTTCTTGCGCATTCTACTCACGCACATGAATGAGTAATTCAATATGAGAAAGCGCACACTCGCATGCGCACACGAAATCTCTCACTGCTCATTACTCACGAGTGAGTAATTCAAGGGAAGAAAACGCACACGAAATTTTTCATTTCCAACTTGTGTGCAATTTCATTTATGAAATACCTACGTTATGTAGAAAACGTGGATATTTAATATTGAAATTTTTATTCGCGAGTGGGCCCTTTCTTCTCTTGAATTACTCACTCGTGAGTAATGAGCCATGATAAATTTTGTGTGCGCTTTCTTATTTTGAATTACTCACTCATGGGCGCTTGCGCAAATAACAATGACAACAACTCACGCACGCGCACATGAGTTTTTAAAAATGGCATGCGCACGTGAGTCGTAACGTAAATTACTCATGAGTCATTCGTGTGCGCACGTGGGTGTGCGTTTCCTTAATCTGATTTAACTACCCATTTAAAATATTTTTCAGACCGTTTGATTTATACCGGGCAAAAACAAAGACTTTTTATATGAACTAAGTATTTCTTTTTTTAAAAGCGAATTTTATGCCTACGAATATAAATTATCCTTATACCCAGGAATTCCTATATTCATGTCTGATATTTAATTTAAATTATATTCCTGTATATTTTTCAGGATATCCCGATTGTTAACATATTTTACAATTCACTGAGATTCCATTCAAAACAAATTTCCCATACTAACTACCCTTGCAACTGGGTTATGTTGTTGTTTTGTCTTATTGAAAACAATACTCCATACATAGAACATACCGGAAAATCTCTGCTAGGATTAAAATGTATCCTCTGCTTTTGAAATATTAGGTACATACATACGTACGAAAGTTGTGAATACTATTCTAGATTGTCTAGATTGCAGATATACCTTTCGTAGAAAATGCAGAAAAGTTACATTCACACATACAGATTCATCCAAACATACATCATCTCAATAACAATTGGCAATTGGATGGGTTGTGTTGTTGTACTGTGCTGATACGGCTAGAGCTGCAATAGCGAAACTTTTGCATAGCTCATTTCATTTCCAATGAAGGAAACTCATTACAACATCAAAGTGCATAGAGGTTGCTTTTCTACTTTTTAATTAAAATTGGCTTTTACTTACTTGCTGAAGGAAAATGATTTTCTCTGGGGCTTTTGAAATCTCAGTAGACTTCTGCTTGCCTTGTTGTTTCGTTACTTTACTTAAGTTTGGTTCATTTGCATTCGATTGGAATAAGAAGTTCACCGGACTCGAAGAAATCTCTTGGATTTTATACTTTTGACAGTTTAAATCTGACAACACAAGTAGAGTTGTATAAATTGTTGTAGATATTTTTTCTAACTCATAAATATTTAGTTAAAAGAGTATTAAAATATTTTTTTTTAAGAATTTTATTCCCCAATATCAATATTATAATATATGTAGTTAGTTAGCGAAGAAAGTTGCTAGTGTTCAAATGTAATAATTTATAATTCTCTAGCTTGCAGTACTACGCTGGCCTTTGTGATAATTTTCCGTTATTGAAAAACTTTTTCGTAGGTATTCACTTAAGAAAGTTGAGAAGGTAATTTTAAAGTTGACAAAATTAAATGTGAATTTATACAGCAGGTGCGAACATTTTATACTTTCGTCTAACTTCTTCAAATGCCGTCCTACTTGGCTCTATTTAAAAATTTTAAAAGAATATTTTTGAAAGTTTTTGAAAGTTTTGAAGTTGATGGTAAACGTTTATGGATTTTTTTTACTAGCATTGAAATTATCACATTAAAAAAAAAAGATTTTTGAGTTATTATCGAAGTGTGAATAATACTTGTAAAGAAGTATTGATTAACAATAACAATAACAGACGTTTTCTCCTATGTGGACTGTAAATTATTTCTTTTATTTTCAGCACTTTGAAATTTGGTTGTCGGACTAATTTCCAACTCCAAGGAACAATAGAAGGAAACGTCTTTGTAAAGGGATAAATTCCAGCACCGAGGAATATCAAGACAAAAAAAGAGAAAGACCTTTTCTTTTACTAGAAGTGAACTCTATATATTTAAACAAAGAACTGAACTGAAACATTTGAATTAATTTTTACATGACATCTAATTCCCAGCTAATTAGATTAAATTAAACAACATAAGCAAAGTACATGTAAATGTCATAAACAAAGTAACCGATACGTGAAACTAATAAAATTAAGAAGTTAGACCTTAACATACTCCCGCCGTTAAGAAATTGATTTTTTTTAACTACTTGAACTCCCTAAAGGTAGCCGAATTATTCGATTGATTGCTCTTTTATAGATTCCACGTCGAGTTTGGATGGAAACCACTCGTACCAGATCGTCTTTTCCAGGATGAACTTGCACTATACGCCCTAAAGAGCCATTTGGTAGCAGGCATATTATCTTCTCGGACCACTACGAGATCCCCTTCAGTTAGAGAGTTGTGTGTCTTCGTCCATTTCTGACGTTCTTGCAGTGAAGTTAAGTAATCAAGGCGCCAGCGCTTCCAAAAACCCTGCATCATTGCTTAGATGTGCCGCCAGCGATCTAGGCGTGATACCTTGCTTTCCACTATATCTGATTCGGGGAGTGCGGTAAGAGCTTCCCCTATTAGGAAATGGCCTGGCGTTAACGCATTGTAGTCCTCAGGATCGGATGACAATGCAGAGATTGGTCTGGAGCAAGGTGGTCATTTCTTCAAAGCCTAAAATCGTCTCACCAATAACTCGTTTCAGATGGAATTTTACCGAACGGACTGCAGTCTCCCAGAGACCGCCAAAATTAGGAGCACTCGGTAGGATGAAGTGCCATGTTATGCCTTGCTGAAAAAGAAAAAAAGCAATTAGTGAGTCTTTAGATGCAGATAAGGCTAGCTTATGTAGTTCATTTATATGCTTTTTTCCTCCTACAAAATTCGTGCCGTTGTCACAGTAAATATCCTTCGGGATTCCTCGGCGAGAAATGAATCGCCGGAGAGCAGCAACGAGTGCATCACTGGTTAGGCTGCTTACTAGCTCAAGAGCTAATGCATTCGTTGCAAAGCAAACGAACAGTGCGATATATCCTTGCATTGTCTTCGAGTATCGTCCTGTTCTGGTGCTCAATATGATGGGACCCGCATAGTCGGTGCCTACTTGTGCAAATGGACGTGATATGGTTACTCTAGGTTTGGGTAGATTCCCCATTAACTGAGTAGTCGTAGATGCTTTGTGCCTTAAGCAGGTGAAGCATTCTCTGCAAACTTTTCGAGCAATATTCCTTATACTGGGTATCCAATATCTATGTCGAAGAATATTTATTAGAAGCGAAGGTCCTGAATGAAGGTATAAATGATGAGTGTTTCGTACGAGTAATGTTGTGACATTATGAGCCTTAGGTAAAATAACGGGATGTTTAACATTAAAGCTATATTCTGAATTCTGCAGTCGACCTCCAACTCTCATGATTCCATTTGTGTCCAAAACACAATTCAGTTTTGACAGAGGGCTGCCAGCGACGATAGATCGATTCAGCTGTAGATTTTTTATTTCTTTAATAAATGAGCCTTCTTGCATCCATTTGATGCTTTGGTTGACTTCCTTAGTGGATAAGATAGGTGATAAACTTCTGATTTCTTTCGGCTTTCGACTATTATCACAAAATCTTAACAAATAGCCAACTATGCGTATAAATTTATAAAATGATGAATATCGAGTGGACAACTCCGTCAGGGTATCGTTGCGAGTCTCTAGAATTTGAGACAAAATACTTCGTTTCCGTTCCTCTTGAGGTGCACAATCCTCAGCTTCTACTGGCGAATTGGAGGGCCATTCGACTTTGTCCTTCGATAGCCAAAGGGGTCCATTCCACCATAGCGATAGATGGGTCAAATCTGATGGTCTGGTACCCGTGATGCGGAATCTGCAGGGTTTTCTTTCGACGATACATGTTTCCGTTGGGCTCTCGGTAGTTGTTCTAAAATTTCACTAGTTCTATTGGCGACAAATGTATTCCAACGCGGAAAGTCTGACAGCCAAGCTAGTATGATTGAAGAGTCCGTCCAAGCAAACATACTTACATTTTTCAATAACAATGCATTGGAAACCATCTTCATCATGCGAGTGAGCAACAATGCAGCGCAAAGTTTCAGTCTGGGAAGTGAGACTTGCTTTAAAGGAGCGACTTTGGTTTTGGCGGCTACTATTCTAATCGAAATCTGTCCCTCATTGCCCTGACTTCTACAGTAGATTACGGCCCCATATGCAAGCTCCGAAGCATCTGATAATCCATGTAGCTCAATGCCCAGTTTTGTTAGATAAATTCTTCTTGGAATTCTCATTTCCGAAATTGATGACAAATTTGCTTGTAAGTCGCCCCATTTTTTCCTTATTTCAGCGGGCAGGATTTCATCCCATTCGTACTTAAGAGCCCACAGCTTGTGAAATAGTATCTTTATTAATATTACTATAGGAGCTAACCAACCTAGTGGGTCAAAAATTCTCGATGACTCCGATAGTATCTTTCTTTTTGTGTCCGTTTGTTAAGTATTTAGTTTAAGATGAAAGCAAAACGTGTCAGTTTTCGGATTCCATTGGATACGTAGAATCTTCGTAGTGTCGGAGTTGTCGTTGATTTTAAGAATATCTGTACGCGAGCTGTCATTACGGATTTCTTTCCTAGCGTCAGCAGCGTTTGAACACCATTTGGTTAATGAAAATCCACTTGACTTTAAAATCTTTGTGAGTTGACTTTGTAGTGCTATCGCATCTGAGAGGGAGTCGGCACCGGATAGAAGGTCGTCGACGTAAAAATCACGTTGGATGACTGCGCACACTTCTGGGAAAGTTTTCTTATAATCTTCGCCGATTTGATGCAGCATTCTTGTTGCTAAGAAGGATGCAGCTGATGTACCGTAGGTCACTGTCTTCAACCTGTATTGCTTTATTGGTAATGGGGGGTCGTTCCGCCAAACAATTCGTTCGTATTCCCTGTCTGAAGGTGCAATAAGAACTTGACGGTACATTTTTTGCACATCAGCTGTAAGAGCTATTTTATTCTTGCGAAAGCTTATCAAAATTGATGCCAAATCCCTTTGAATTGTTGGCCCAACAACTAAGTTATCATTTAGTGAAATCCCCGAGCTTGTTTTGCATGATCCGTCGAATACTACGCGTATTTTTGGGTTTGGCTCATTTTTAAAGACGGCGTGATGAGGAAGATAGAAGCAAAGATTATCATCAATTGTTATCTCGGATTCCGGCATTTGCTCCAAGTAATCGAGCTGCTCATATTCGCGCATGAAGGCTGTGTACGCGTTTTTATAATTGACGTCTTTAGCAAAGCGACGTTCAATGGATTGTAAACGTATGAGTGCATTTCGTTTTGAACGTCCTAAATGGTTTGCATCTTCTTTAAAAGGTAGCGCTACTATGTAGCGACCATCTGCTGCGCGTGAGGAAGTTTTTTGGAAGTTTGTTTCCGATTGCATATCCTCCCCACTTAAGGTTGGAGACTCTAATCCCATATTTTCAGTTCTCCAAAAAGATTGTAAAGTTTTGTTTAACTCAGTCAACGATGATATGCTCATGCTCAGAGCAGAGGAGTGATCTGCAGAAAGGGTGCCTGCCATTACCCAACCAAATATTGTATTGTGAGCAATTGGATGGCCTTGACTGTTATGTAATTTCCCTTCGCATAAAACCTGGAAGAATTTGTCTGCCCCAAGGATTATGTCTACTGTGGAGGATTTATGAAAATCTGGATCGGCCAATTTGAGAGTACGGGAGAAATTGCATCTGTCCGTGCATACTGTCTTTGAGGGTACGTAGGATGTTAAATTATCCATAATGTACGCGACTACTTGGAGTCCATGAGAGTTTTCCCAATGTGAAAAAATATCTAAATATAGCTTCCCGTTAGTATGTCCAATGCCCACTTATGATAGTCCGCTTATGGCAAGTAAGGCGTTATAACGCTTCAATCCAAGCCGTTGAGCGAATTGCTCAGAAATTAGTGATATTTGTGAGCCTGAATCCAGAAGAACCCTGCAAGAGTGATACTGTCCATTGATGTCTATTACATTACACAAAGCGGTAGGCAAAATAGCGACGGTTGAAATGACTTCTCTAGGTTTGCTTGTATAGGTGTTACGTGCTGATAATTAAGGGTCTCCATTGCAAGAGGCAGCATTAGGTTTGATTGACGAATCAGGATCATGTGTTGATTGCTGAGAGTTGATTGAAGCAATGGAATTTTTTGAAAGACTGCTATTATCGTACGCATCAGTACGTGTCGCTCTGGAGGAAGCTTCGTGAAGTAGGGAATGGTGGTTGCCCTTGCAGCGATAGCAACGTACTTTAGAGAAGCAATTTTTGATTGAATGATGTAGGCCTAAACATCGAAAGCAAAGTGACTTTGATATGACGAAAGCCTTTCGATTGTCTGGAGAATCAGCTTTGAACTCTGAACACTGATATACTGGATGATCAGCACCGCATTTCATACACTTGAAATCTTTATTGTTTACAGAATTGTGCAATGTTTTGATGGATTGAGGGATTTTCTTAGTAGCTGTGCCTGCAGTCTCGAGGAATTGATCATAGTTAGGAAATTCCTTCCCTGCTGCTTCGTGAGACCATGATTCTCTAGTTTCTGAATCAGTTTTTGTTAGCAGTATTTAGATAAGCCATGGGTCTCTGGCTTCAGCACTTGTCCCTAATGGTTTTAAACCCTGTGTTACTTCATCGGAGGCATCACACAAGGTGCGTAAGGCTCTAAAGGACGGACTGCTTAGATTTGATAATTCCATGAAGGTTCTTATGAACGATGTTACAATATGCGATGGTTTGTCAAACCGCTTCTTCAGTTTCTCCCAAGCTTCTGAAAAGCTGGAGTTCGTGACTGGTAAATGTCGAATCAGACTTGCTGGGCTACCTTTCACTAGGCCCTTTGAATATTGGAATTTTTGTGCTCCGCTCAAAGACCCATTTCCATTTATTGACGCTTCAAAGAGGTCTTTGAACGAATTCCACACTTCATAATCGCCTGAGAATTCGGGAATGTTTAACTTTGGTACCCGGACAGTGTTGAGCGAGTTTTGAGAACGGTCGAAATTATTAGACAAGGATTAGTGCTGAGAGATAAACTGATTCATTGTGGAATTCATATCACTGTGCTCTTGTTCTGCTCTTGGCTGACGGGAATTTAATGCGCGTAACATTAAGGACTTTACTTCAAAATCCTTTTTTTTCATTTTCTTCGATCTCAGATTCTTGCTCGTCGATAAGTAATAGATCATCTTCTATAGCGCGAAACTCTTTCCAAGTTTCTTCTAACGTGTGTCCATATGAACAGCTATGTCTTCTACCACCGTGGTGTCGGTTATAAGCTCTGCATATGTTTTCAAACATGTAAGCGCACCTTTGGCCCGACCTCGTTTTTGTATTAACGATTTCTTTTCAGCCATTTCAGCTTTATGAAGTTTTATTGAAGTGACTGTATGGATGCCGTTATCCTATGCACACTTTTATATACACTGCTGTTTATATTGCGTTTTTTTTTTTTTGATAACCGTAGATAATATGCTCTGAATGTATACTGGTAGTTGCATACAATTACGAGTACGAGCGGTCGTCCGCTAGCCCGATGGGCCGCTGGTCTCCAAATTAACGCGACCACACGTATTTACCACGTAATCTGGCCGAATGTTGCGGCTGCGGTGGGAGGAGGGATATTGAAATTGAAAAAGTACTTTATTGCATAACCTAAAAGCCGAATACAATAAAGCTAATTGGCCCACGGCAACGAGGCCATCTGGGCAGAGGAGAGTTATAAGTTAAAAATGCTCAGAAATGTCCTACAACTTATAAACACTGACAGGAGGGGGTTATATATATCAAATTTGACATTCTCGTTACTTTAACAGCATTCAGTTTTTTGTAAAGCAGTTTACATTATTTTTTGCATCATATCATTTTTATTTCGAAAAACGCACGGAAAATGTGTTTTTTATCAGAAGGGTTTAACAAGGCTTTAAAAGGTCTGCTATACCTATGTGTAATTTTAAAACAAATTCGAAATTGGAGAGCAAATATAAAAACAGTACATGGTCATGGTATATTACAGTCAGCTCTTACTTATGACAAAATTCTAGTGTTAGAAAGTACCCAAATATTAGAAACAGTCTAAATTTTTCCACATTTGGTGAAGCAGTTGCATTGTCTTTGTTCCTATATTGGGCCATATAAATAAGTGAAGGAACGATTGAATTTCTAAGCGGTTAGAAAAAGATTCCAAAAAGAAGGAGTAATTCCTTCACGCAGAGCCGTAACAACTCGATTTGGCGCCTGACGTATAAACGTATAAATTTGCGCGCCTGATCTACACTATTTTCAACATAACCTTATATAATTTTAGCTATACTATTTTGACGTGGACTATCAACTGACTGTACAAAGTTGAGCAACACAGTTGCACATAAAATTATTAGTTGATATTAATTTTTTGCAAGTAAAGTACATTTAAAAATATTGAGGGAATCAATTTGATAGAAATATTTGCAAGATTGTATAGATAGACTTTTCTAGATTTTTTCGCCACGAATTACAAGGTGCGGCAAAAAGATCTGACGGTTTTAAAATAAAAATAACACAAAAACTAAAAGTGATACAAATTGTTTTATTGCTTATTACAGAAGGGTGTTTATGTAAATGAATATGAAAATAAGATCAGAAAACCGATTTCATCCATTTAAGATCTGAAGATAACGTCCTTTAAATGATTTCATTCTTTGACCAAGCATTCTTCCAGTCTTGCACTAAAGCTGTCGAATTTTTATTGAAGTTGTCGTTAATTCCGAGAAGTGTCTAGTGGGTAATGTTTATAAACCGCCTAATGTCACTGATATCAGTTCTTTAGACACCATATTGGCCGATTTGAGCCACAATTATGCCCACATATTCATTACTGGTGACTTTAACATTGATCTGTTGCAACTTAACTCTAATACCCGTACCTTTAACGATATGTTAAATACATATTGTCTATCTATATTTAACTCCATCCCAATACACTTTACGTCAACTTCCGCTACTCTATTGGACCTGCTACTTGTAGCCAATTCTGATCACGTACTCTTCTTTATTCAGATTTCAATGCCTTGTTTTTCCAAGCATGATCTAATTTTTCGGATTTATGATTTACGCCCTCAGTCTGGTGCTGAACAAATGTTCATGTATCGCGACTTCAATAACGTCAGCTCTCAGAGTTTGCTCGATGAAGCGGAGGGCATGAACTGGAATTTGGTTTTCACATTGGCATCTGTTGATGATCAACTCCTGCATCTAACGAGCTTAATATCGTATCTTCATGATAAATATGTACCATTAAAAAAACGACGTATTCTTAACCCCCAATGTCCTTGGTTTACTTATAGAATTAGAGAACTAATTTTACGGCGTGATATCGCGTATCGTAGATAGAAGCGTCTCCGTACTCCTCAATGTTTGGAGAATTTTCGGATCCTACGGTAAATATGGAAATAACTCGGTCAAAGCTTCAATATCATAATTCTAAATTTAACACTTCTTTGCCTAAAAAACAATTGTGGCGGAATCTTTCGGAAATTGGGGTTGGTAAGTCAAAACATAACATTATAGAAGCTAATGCGAATGACTTAAATCGTGTTTTTACGTCCGATAGCGGGATTCCCAATGAAGGTTCGAATTTTAATATTCTAAGTGACTGTACCATTTTTGATGGGTTCTCCTTTACTTCGGCTACTGAATTGAAGTATTTTCTGCAGTAATGTCCATCGGATCTAATGCTGTTGGTCTTGATGGTTTGCATCCCAGAATAATAAAACTGCTACTGCCAATTACACATGTCTTTAATACTATCATTATGAGATCAATTTTTCCAGTGTCATGGAAGTTTTCGAAAGTTTTACCCATTCATAAAAAAAATCTCGGTGTGGCAGAATATCGCCCAATATCTATTCTTCCATTTTGTACTAAAGCTTTTGAAAAAATTTTGCATAAGCAAATTACTAATTACTTAGAGAATAATAATCTGTTATCAAATTTACAGTCAGGTTTCAGATCTAAGCGTAGCTGCATTACTGCTCTATTGAAAATAACAGACGACATTAGAATCTCTATAGATAATGATAATTTAACGGTATTAACCCTTTTGGACTTTTCAAAGGCTTTCGAACGAGTCAACCACGCCTTATTAATCCAAAAACTTCGTTAATTTTTTTCATTTTCTAGTTCTGCATGTAGATTGATCTGGTCGTACTTGAATGGTCGCTTTCAGAGGGTTGTTTGTAATCAAAGTACATCTGATTTCCTTTCTGTACACAGTGGAGTTCCACAAGGATCCATTCTTGGCCCATTACTTTTTGCCATATTCATAAATGATCTTCCATTAGTTCTGCGAAATTGCAAGTATCATCTATATGCAGACGATGTCCAACTTTATATTTCTAGACCCCTCGGACTTATTGAAGATGCTGTCTGCCGTATGAATGAAGATCTTGGTCACTTATCTAAATGGGCTCAAGTTAATGGCGTCCTTTTAAACGCATCCAAGAGTAATGCTATTATTATCTATAGAACTGAATTAAATACGTCCTCTTTTCCAAACGTGATGCTTGATCATATCGTCATACCTTTTAAAGATTCTATAAAAAAAAACCTGGGCTTGATATTTAATACGACTTTAAATTGGTCTCATCATGTTAATAATCTTGTTGGCAAAGTGTATGGTACTATACGTAAACTGTCTTTATCCGCACCCGTTCTAAATCGCATCATGCTTGTAAAGACACTTATTATTCCTTTGTTATTGTACGGGTGCGAAGTATTTTGTAAATTAGACTCTGTTTCATCACGTAAACTCAATGTTGCTTTCAATTCTGCAGTACGTTATGTGTTTTCTTTGCGAAGATATGATCATAATGCAGTGTATTCAAAATCGATTTTGGGATGTACTTTTGACAATTATATTAAATTTCGTATATTAATTTTTTTAAGGAACCTTATGATAAGTAAGGACCCATACTACTTGTACTGTAAACTCATATTCTCCCAATCTAGCAGAACATGTTCATTAATCATGCCACGATTTATTTTTCTCAAGAGTGAGCGCCAATTCTTCGTCCAGTCCATTAGACTCTGGACTTCTCTTCCATCTGAGCTCAGAAGGATTAGCAGCAATCGCAACTTTCGTATAAATTTGTTAGTGAATTTTTCATAGTTAATGTATATGTAATTAATTTTGTACCCTATTTTTCTCTTTTTTTTGTTTTTACTTTTGTGTAATTTATAATAGTAGTGGACTTATTTGCTATATTTTATTAACCAGTTTTCTTAATTTCTTAATTATAATTTTTGTTACTATTATTTCAGTTTTATAATTTTTTTTTTTATTTAATTGATTATCTCTAATTTTTCCTCTTTTTTTTTATACTTTGTTCACCTACACCTTAATATAAGATTTATCTTACAAGTGTAGAGTTTATGAATAAATGCAATTTGAATTTGAATACCTTCTCTAACATTGCAGGAGACAGGTTGTCGATTTCTTGGCTTATGGCCTCTTTCAGTTCGTCCATTGTGCGGGGTTTGTTTGTGTAAACGCTTGCTTTAAGGAACCTAATCAAGAAAAAAACAGAAATGCTAAGGCCTGAGGAGCGAGCTGGCCATCCAATGTTCCCAAAACACGACATGAGTCAGCCGCGAAACTTGCTTCTCAAAAAGTCCATCAGATCATTGGCTGTATGGGCAGTTGCCCCATCCTGCTGAAACCACAGCTTCCTGCGCACTAAGCGCTTTCTCTGAAATTCGGGCATCAGGAAGTTTTTCAACATCAACAGATAAACATTGGGAATTGACCGTAACGGTTCAACCACCCTCTTGGAAGAAGTATGGCCCAATATGACACAACGTTTCGTTATAGCACACCACATAGTAACCTTACGACTATGCAGAGGACGTTCGTGCAGTTCTTTAGGATTTGTAGCCGACCAATATCGAAAGTTTTGCTTGTTTACATAACCGTCACGATGGAAATGTGTCTCGTCGCTCATCATGAAAATTTGGTCATCACTCATCAAGTCAATCATTTGCTATACAAATGCTATCCGATTTGCACAGTCGTTAGACTTTAACTGCTGGACAATAGCTATTTTGTATGGGTGGAAATGCAGATCGAAGCGCAATATTCGTCTTACCGCGCGGCCAAACATGTGCAAAGCAGCAGCTTGTTTACGGGCGCCGCCGAAGGACTGGCTGCCACAGCTTCTCTTACTTCGATCGATATTCTCTGACGGCCCGGCTGACCTTGGACTGTCGACTTCCGTTTTAACGTTGAACCGGTAGCTCTGAAGTTACTCACTCATAGCAGAATTGTGTTAGGAGTTGGGACTCTTCCTCTTGGACCCATATTAAAACTCGTACGGAACTGCCGCTGAGCAGTAACGCAGAATCGCCTCTTTTAAAAAACGCTTTGACAACAAACGCACGGTGGTCACCCGACCACTGCTCCATGGCTTCTACAAATATCCACGTGTGGGCTCGGGAACGGGCTTATCTCCACCACCCCCACCACCTACTCACTCAATAGTACGGCGGCGAAAACCGTTAAATCTTTTTGGCGCACCCTGTGGTTTATAATATTCTCAAAATGACAAGCATTCCTGTGATTTATTTTCGTGCTACAAAACAGCCACATTTGACAATCTTTCTTGACCCATTGTAGATCACAGGAAATTTTTTATTAACTTCAATTTTTTTAAAACATGGTTCACATGAAGCTATCGTCATTGGCAGTGTTACAAAAACTCTGAACGCGATTTCGATATTTAGATAGGATTCTTGGGGGCTATAGTCGTGAACTGATTGAAGATTGCCAGAAAGGAATCCAAAATCTTCTGAAATTTGTTCCCACATTTCGTACGTCCTCGTCAGTTAGAATAGAAGAACATCAATCGATTCAAAAATTGGTGTACGAAGCTTTTGTTTTGTGGCAATATTGGGACCACTCATCATTTTGTAATTCAAAAAGTTCAAGTCGCTTCTTTTTTCTTGTTTCTTTAACGTTTGCTGGTATAAACATATCCTTTGAAAATTTTGTAGCACTGGCAAAAATTTCTTTAATGTCAGGATCACGAGCCAACCTCCGCCCTGTCAAGCGGGTAAATTCAAATCGAGAGCAAAAAATTTATTTAAAAGTTAAAACTCAGAAATAATTTATATTCGACTATGGCAAATGTTATTAATATTATTGTTTTCGCCCGCAATAAGTTTTTTTAAACGGGCGTCGTGTCTCTGGTTCCACGTCTGCCTCACTTGACTTACTCTTGTTACAGCTGTGTAAGTAAAATTGTTGGTCTCTCAGATACTGCTTCCTCAGAGAAACCCTATTTTAGTTTTAATTTTAAGTGTGAAAGGGCCAACCGCTCTTACACATATTCCGTGCATACATATTTCCTGTATAAATTTCTTTTTTCTTTCTTCTTATTTAGCATCGAATTCAATATTCACAGAAAACGTTGTCTTGCTCTCCTTGTACTCGTTTCAGTAGGAAATCAGTATAATAATTTGGGTTGTTTGCCTCTTATAAAAAAGTCATTTTTGAAGACCCTTGGGGGCTGGTTTGTCATTATTTGCCCGGGCCGATTTGAAGACCCAGTCCGGTCCTGCATAGATATGTGTGTTTATAAAGGCTCTTGTTCTTAAACGTACGCAAGGCCTCAGCCCTAATTTCACATTTATCTGCTCGAAAACTCTGGTTCTTCTAGTATATAGCAAGAACTGTACAGTTTAATTGAAACTGGTATCTATAAAATTTAAGATTATGAAATCATACTGCAATGCAGGCATTATTTAGATTTTAATAAATAAATTGTAGGTCGATATAGTTAGCCCCCCCCCGACACGGTTTATTTATCGTATTCGGGAAACGTATATGTATACTGTAATTGGAATACCGTTTGCATAAAGCTGAACATTTTTGGATTTAACAGAGTCAGAAAAATCATTTACTAATAAAAAAAAAAAAATTAAAAGCCAAACCGAGCCAATAATTTATTCCTGAAAAGTTCCTCAAGACATGTTTCGTAGAATAGAATGACTTTGTCCGAAATGGTCTTGAAAGAGAAAAACTGCAGCCGAAGATGAAAAATGATGAAAATTCAAAAACAATATACGCAGTAATTGGCTTTGATTGGGTTCTGCTGAGATGGTAACTTCCGTTCGTGATTATCCTCACAATTTTCATTTCATATATAAAAGACGAAGAATAACTAGTTTTCTGAGTACTCTAATTCTAGCTGTCGATATATAAATTTTTTGCATTCCTTAGCCAAAGATCCTAAAAAATTTGTAGTTCTGAAATTAACCAAATTGCTAGAGAGTAAATTTTCTATATTTATTTCTCGAATATTACCACAAATAAGAAATCAACAATTTTCGAACAATTTTTTTCAAATTTCACAACTCTGCCAGAATACAGAAAAAGCTTTGGGTCCTTCATATCGGCTATTTGCCCTGACTTAGTACTTCTGGATAGACAGCTACATTTTTTTATGCTAATCTGAACCACAGTGAAATCATATTGAGAGAATAATTATCAGCATGCGAACAAGCCCTTTCTCAATGCAATTGACAGAAAAAGACCTCCCACAGTTGCGAATACATTGGATTGGATTATGGATCCAATCTAGATCAGACCAAACCAGGAGAAGAAAATATTTCCTTGAATTCTTAGTAAGATAGAATTTCATAATGTATTCGTGCTCGAAACTTATAAATGGATCTAAAGGATAAATGAAACCCTTCAAAATTAGAAGACCAAGGCATTGGAGGAACGGGGGGGGGGGCATGTCGATATTGTTTGTTGAATTCTGCAATAAGAAAAAATTATAAAGGTCAAGGTCAAGGTTGTAGGTACAATAGAGCTCCCTCGAATTTTTTTTCTGCCGTACAAGTAACTCTTGGTATAAAAATAAAAATAAACAAGGTATGACGGTATGACCTTCCCAAAAGTACCA
The DNA here is from genome assembly GCA_963930735.1 of Dioctria linearis. Classification (NCBI taxonomy): domain Eukaryota; kingdom Metazoa; phylum Arthropoda; class Insecta; order Diptera; family Asilidae; genus Dioctria; species Dioctria linearis. Next base: position 14,893,388 of record OZ005743.1, on the reverse strand, counting down.
GTAACATTATTGTTTGTTTGGCTGATTACCTGGTGGACATTTTTCACAGGGGAATTAATTTTGAGTTATTTCCAGTAATATTGACTGATGACATGGGGAATTTTGCAGTAATAAGTTGCAAAAGGAACTCCTGCTTAAAAATATTTATCTCTTGAAATACGGATATGCACATGTAAGCTATCTAATCACACAGAGAAATGGCGAATTATAGATCTTTAATTTGTAAGTAAGAAACTTTTCCTTTACAGCTGGATGGAACAAGGAAAAATCTACTTTTTGAGGCCTGCCCGTTCCGTTAACTCGTACACGAATTTGTCTGTCTGTATATTTCTCTTTTACTATTTCCGAAACTCTCGTACACCCACTTTTCGTCATCACAGCGAGCTCAAATTTGGCACACAGGCTCATGTCGCGTGAGAATTGAATCTACCAAAATTTGAAACGGAAATTTCCATGGAAAACCCGGAAAGTCGAGAAAAATCATTTGAAAATTTGGTACAAATTTAATTAGTGATAAATCCGTTTCAGGAAAAATGCAGTTTTCCGATTTTCCGAAAAAAAAATTTCCGGAAAGTTTTCCGGTAAACAAGCTTTCTAAATTATGCAGGATCAAGTTCCCTATCAACTGGCATCATTAAATTCTCTCCGACAATGGTGAAAACTTGCAGAAAAATTCGAGGAAAATTCATGTAAAACGCTTTTTCGGAGTTTTTCCGCCCAAGGAAGCGTTTGAGCGTTTTGCAACCTAAGACAAAGTTGTAGAGCGAAATGAGTTGCATAAAGTTGCTTTTGTGGTAAACTCCATGGAAAACCCGGAAAAGCGGGAAAATCGTCAGAAAAATTTTCATCGTTATGATTAGTGATAAATCTGTTTCAGGAAAAATGCAGAATTTTCCAATTTTTCTGGAAAATTTTTCGAAAATTCTGCATTTTTCCTGACTATGGCGAAGTGCGTCGCAGCCGTAAAGAAAACTCAGGCAACAACTAAAATTTAACTTTCGTTGGTGTATTTATCCAGAAAAATTTTCTATTAACTATAAGCTTTTGTTCTTTAGCGATATTTGGACGCAAAAGTTCTGTAAATAAAAATAATTTTTACTCGAATAAATTTTTTGAAAAACTGGTAAATCAGTGTCTTTTCAGCTGTCATAAAATTGTTTTAAAATATCTCCATGCAGCACGTAATAACAATTTAGTTAACGAGAAAAAGCAGAAAATAAAATAAGTAAAAAACGAGTTTTCAAACAAAACTGAGGCCAAGCCGCATGAAAAAGTAGAAAATAAACTTTTCTTCACACACAGAGGTGGACTCAAATTTTTTGATTGAGACATTTCTCTTGAATATTCAGTCTCTTCATGAATCAAATCACTTATTACCTCTCCTCTGATTGATCATACTGAAATATATCGGTGATTGTCAGCCAATAAAATCTGTGTGTGAAGAAAAGTTTATTTTCTACTTTTTCATGCGGCTTGGCCTCAGTTTTGTTTGAAAACTCATTTTTTACTTATTTTATTGAACTAGTCGAGTTTCATCAAAATATTTCTAATATAGTTATAATAACTTGTACATGCTGTCTAATACACGATAAAATCCAGGCCATAGTAATAATTAAAATTTTAGAGATATGTTCTTATCAACTTTATTACTCTGAATCTTATCACATTCAATCGAAATTATCAGCATGTACCAAGTATCTCTGTTTCAATAAGTTTTTACAAGATTTTAATTGATCATCCTGTAAAAAGTACCACAAATGTTTGTTTTATTAGTTGCTTTTCGTTTTGCTTTCTTTAAACCTTTAGAATATTTGTGCGCACTGATGGATACAACATATCTTGTACACCTGTACAAAAGTAGAATTGTAGACAGTAATTTCTTTTCTGAAAGCATTTTATTCGGGGATCTCTTTGGGATACAAGGTCTTTCGGGCTGACATTCCACAGTCTAAGTATGATTAGACAAACTGAGCTCAGTCTAAATTGTAAAAATTAATTATTCTATCTAGTCTAAGTAATAGAAATGAAATGGCTTATATCCACTAACCAAAGCAAATATTTTCAATGACAACGAAATCTATATCACAAACGATGGATTCCTATTAGATAAATTGAAATCAATGTGAAAGGTCATTACTAAATCAAACTAGATTGAAGATTAGTGTAAACAGTATCACAAGCACTTAAAATTCACGGATAGTAATGTAGTAATGCATTCATTTCATTAATGGACCCCTCCCCCCCTCCACCCCACCAAATAAATCCATATGCCCATTGCTTTTTGTACTTATCGAGAACTTATCGAAAAATCTGTTTATACCTCTATACTTAACGCGATGACTTAAATTTTCGTGAAAAATTATTACTGGAAAAGCTTAGGCAAGGGATTAAGTTTAGACGACCACAAAATATTTTCCCTTATAATTTGCTTGATGAAGACCCTTTTATTTTTTTTTCTTGGAAATTTTTCGTATAAGTATACGTTGTACGGGTAAAATATCTGATTTTGAACAGATTGTGGCTTCAAAGGTAATTTGTTTTAGAGGCTTAAGCACAAAATCCCTCTAAGAAACGCAATTAAGAAAATTTACCTGAGGCTGAAGGATGACCCATTAAAAAAAAAAAAAAAGTGGGAAGAGAAAACTTCGACATCATCAAGGAGGCGAACGGTAAAATCTTATCTGGATTCAGCTTAATTTGAGTATCGCAAGAAGGATAATATTTTAGGTATTTTTCAGTCATTTGAAAAAGGTTTTCTTAAAAAAAAAAAAAAAAAAAAAAAAAAACGAAAAAAAAGGTTTCTTCTCAGCTAAAGAAAATTGCTTTAATTAATTATAGATTTTTTTTTATTATTAAGGAGATGTGTGGTATGATATTTAAAACATTTAAAATCAAATAATAAGAAAATACTTTCGGGATATATTCAGTTAAAAGTTATTGGGCTTGAATTGAGTTAAGTTTTTCTTGAAAAGAAAATAATAAAATCGACTTCAGTCAAGGTAACAATAATACAAGTCATTAGCCTTACAAAAGATACATAAAAAAAAAAACAAAAAAACAAACAAAAAACCGATGTGGCGAGGGGGGAGCTAAAAGAATATAAAATTTTGTAAATACTACAATTTTACTACAATAAGGAACCTGGTTTCAATCAGACACCCTACATTAAAACCATAGTTAGTGTAGTCCATGAAGAGTGGTACCATTTTAGTCCTTGGAGGATATAGTATGTTCAGAGGAAGGAAAATTTTGTGTATAGCCTTTTGGTCAAATCGAATAACCAAAATGAATACTCGGACTGAAACCATAGAGATTGGATTTCCTGTACAAGGTACTTATTATTTTTTTCGATGAATATCTTCATAACTAATACAAAACAATAAGTCAAAGTCAACCATTTTATAGCCACTATAGTACCTTTATTAAACGAGTTTACTCAAGGCTCTATATAAGGACCTTTGCTGTTTATTTTATCTATCAATGATATACCAGATGATATGCAATGATATTTGATGATGAAGTCAGTTGTATTGAGAATTTCATTGAATATCTTTTGGATAAATACGTTGCAATCAAAACTGAGACTATAATTAATTCCTTCTGTCCATGGTTTACTAGAAGAATTGAAATTCTTTGATCTCAACGTGACCTTGCTTATCGTACATGGAAACGATTTCGCACCAATGAATGTTGGAATGTTTTTCGTTCTCTGTGTAATGGCGTAAACAAAGTAATCTTACATTCCAAGATCTCTTACTATAGATCCAAGTTTGATGACAGAGTTTTAACTAAGAACTATTTGATGAACCTTAAAGATGGGCGTGGGTAAATCTAATCCTATTGACGTGAATGTTCATCCTAATGAACTGAATCAATGCTTTATTTCGTTAAAACTATTCTATCTATTTTGCTACCATATCTTACATACAACTTAAACGCTATCCTAACCTCTTCCTACTGGCAATTTCTAAAAAAGGTTCATCAGCATACCGTCCTATCTCTATTCTTCCATTCTTCGCTAAGGTCTTCGAGAAAATACTGCATAATCACATTAGCTATACAACTACTTTGATTAAAATATCCGATGACATTCGTAGTTCAATTTATTCTAATATGGCGACAGTACTTGTACTGCTGGACTTCTCTAAGGATTTTGACAAGGGCGATCACATACTTTTGTTTAAAAAGCTTGTAGCTCACTTCAATTTTTCTTCATCTGGCTGTTAGCTTATAACGTCCTACCTTAGTGGCCACCAGCAGCGATTAGTTATAGAAAATAGAGCCTCTCATTTTCTTTCGGTCTTGCTGGGGTTCCTCAAGGATCAATTTTAGGCCCATTGCTGTTTACTATGTTCATTAATGACTTAACCTTGGCAACAATTTTAAATGTGATGTGTATGCTGACGTCAATTAAGTTGAGACCGCCATTGCATGGTAGAATATGATTTTGAATACTTCTAAACTTAGGGCTCAATTAGGGCTACTTTTATGCCGCTTCCCCGAATTTAATGCTATAGTACTTTGTAAAAAAATCCATGGATAATCCAACTTTATTAAAAGTTAGGACCACCACTACTGAGAATAGGTTAAATAGTATTTATTAATTTTTCCCGCGGAAGGGAATCGAACCTACACTTGTTAGAATCGGTCAATGATGGAGAAAGAAGAATATTAAGAACATTTATTTTTAACGATTCTAAATCAATTTGACATTAAATTAGCCCAAACTGAGTCCTAAAATATTATGCAGTGCAACTATTGTAACAATACTATTTAACCTATTCTCAATAGTGGTGGTCCTCACTTTTAATAAAGTTGGATTATCCATGGATTTTTTAAAAAATCACTAGAGCATTAAATTCGGGGAACTGGCATTAAATTAGCCCTAGTGCTGGGACATCGGAACGGAACATCGATGTTCACCATCGATGTTGACATCGCCCAAAGAGCATCGATATGACGATAATATCGATCATGTAACATCGATGTACATACCACATCGATGTTAATGAACAAATGTCTGACTAGTAAATCATAGAAAAATGCTGCGGTTTTCAGTTTAGATTTTTTTTACTCTCGTCCTTATTTACAACTTAATAAAAATGACAAAAACAAAACAAGTACTTCACTATGAATTCTAAATTAAAAGTTTCCTAAAAATAACGCATAAATAAATTAAATAAAAATGAAAAATTACAGGTCTCAAAACTTCTTATCTACAGACTGAAGAAACAATAACCGGCGTTTTCCTTGCAAACTGTTTCTCTTTTGAGTTATAGTCTCGCCTGCTTTAGAGAACAGACATTCGGCCACAATGGACAAATTTTTTGCTGCAAAACGTATAAGCCAAGATAAATAGGTTGGTGTTGTTGGCATTATCCAAAGGATTAATATGAAGCTTTTCCAAAGGAGCGTTTCAATAAAGGGGTAATTCCGATTGCCTACGTTCCGAACTTCCTTCCGATGCTTATGTTAGTTTTTCAATCACAAAGCGTTATTAGCACATAAATTGAACTTTGTTGAGCATGAAAAAGGATCTGCAGGCAGACGTTTTCTTAAGGGGCCCAGGCACGGTCACGCATGTTGGCCAACACACAGATTTGACCGTGTGTGGGCCTGTTTGTGGTTTGACACGTATGTCACGCGGTTGGACGAAAATCAAATTAGTTTGATTTTTAGTGGCGGGGATATGTGTTTGACAACTTATTGAACCGTTTACGGCGATGCTTGTTGAGTAAAGTCTAAGGATAGCAATTTATAGTACTAACAGCTCCTATCCTAATGTTGGACAGCATATTTGACAGTGTGTGGAGAAAAAGCTTTCATGTGTGGCACACCAAGTTGGACAATATGTTCGCCGTGTAACTAAAATAATAAACAAACCTGTATCCATCTCTTGTAGCCTAACTTCCTTGGTCTCCATTGAATCAGTGACGGCACTGTGATGCATGGTCACTCTGATTGTTTCCTCCCAGCGATTTAAAAAAATTCTGATTGGTTCCACCGAACGATGTTTTCTGTCCCCAGCCCAAATCATTCTAAGAACTAATGATGATTAATTGTAACGATGCTTTGCAAATTAAATTAATGAACAATCACTTCACTACTTCTCTTACCATTTTTCCACAAAAATTTTATTGAAATACATATACGTATTTCTTTGTTCAAATCTAGATAAATTTTTTGGAATTTTATTTGCTTTTTACAGTATGCATTTATTCCTTTGCGGTAAGAAGCAAGTATTTCCCTAACATCGATGTACGTCGATGTTTTAGTGTGTCGACATCGATGTAAAAATATCGAACATCGAGAGCCGAAACATCGATGTTTTGAAAACATCAATAAACATCGCCCAGCACTAATTAACCCTAATTGAGCCCTAAATTTTGACGTATTCAAAACTTTTCTAACATGAAATGGCGGTCCCAACCTCTGACACCTCTGATAGGTCCACACCAGCTGCAGTAGGCAATTCTGTACAATCATCTACCAACTCTATCAGGGCTACTGCTGCGCCTACTGATTGCGTGTCTGTGTAATTCGAATCACTTGAAACTCGACTGGACCTGATACTTTTTGAAAAATTTCCGTATTTGCGGGCCAGCATTGATTCATTATTAGATAACCGCATCAGTGAAATCGTAAGTGACCTCAAGCAGACAATTGTGGATCTCAGCAGTGACGTAAAACTTCTAAATAAATCGGTCGCTTCTTTTACCACGCTGTCATTGTCATTTCGGGGAGCGCTCTTATTTTGTCCAAACTTCACGTAAGTGGAATAGTTTACCCTCTAATATACATACGTAGCGTGAACTCCGGCAGAGATTTTCTTGAATTGTTACGCTCTTTGGAGCCTTATTAGGTACACATCAAGGCTGTTCTTAATCTTAATCTTTATTTAGTACATTTTCTTCTTTTTTTTCTAGAATTTATATGGTTTTTTCTTTTTAATTTTTATTTATTTCCTCTATTTTTCTGATTTAATTGAATTTGCTTAATCTTGTTTGTCTTGTTTTCCATTTAAAACAATAATTTTGTATCACTTCCCTAACCTATGGATCTGTATCCAATAAGATTTGTAATCTTTATACAGTTTACCGTAATAAAGTAATATTGTTATTGTTATGTTTGTATTGCGATCAAGCTATTTTGCTTACCCGCGACTTCCTTGTGGCGATATATTAAGGCACTCAACCTTAATAGGACTTATGCCTTAAGGTGCTCAATCTTAAAGCGGTGTTTACACTGACAACGTGTGTGTATTGAGGTACTCAACCTCAACAGAAACAGTTAGTTGTATTAAAGGTACTCAGCCTTAATACGTTGTCGATGAAAAATTGCAGATAAAAACTCTCGACTTCTGACGAACAACTAATTAATATTTTCCCAAAATTACCTTTTTTATACAAAATTATCTACGAACTACACCTTACAAAATCAAACAAAACATTGTTTTTTTATTTAAATATATTTATTTTTTTACCATTTTTTTTTATGTGTTCGCCTCGATGTCGCACATCTTTTAATGGTGTTGGCTCTTAGGAGAAGGGCTCGCATCCGGCGGGACAGGCGGGCAAAGTTTCAACTTCTTTTGCTTACAACTCCTTATCGAAAACGCGCATAGAGCTCATTAAGGACTTAAATGAAAGCTACCTTCGTGGGGCTACAAGTGGTCGCTGAGAGGTGGTTAGGGTGGGGTTGCTGGTAGGCGAGGGATCGGAATGGACGGAGCCTAAATCTCAATTTTTCGTCCTATACATGTACAGTTAAGTTTGCAGGGGTAATCTCCGAAGGCACCCATCTGATTTACTTGATTTCCAAGCGGTTTTTAGATAATCCCCTAGAAGGACAAGTAGGGTACTACGTTTTCTGATTTTTTTTATGGAGAGGGGAAACGTTGGGGGTATTTAGTTTTATGCTTATAACTCAGCAATGTCACCTCGGACCATAGCGGTGTGGGTACTCAAAATGCATATAGAAACATATTAGAATTTTTACTAAATTTTCCGAAAACGTACTAGAATAACAGTTTACCCTCTGCATTATACATTCTAAGCTTTTCTAAAATCGCCATAATTCTTTGTTTTCACTTCTCCTTCGATCTCCATACTCACTTTTTTTAGTACGTTACTTTTTGTTCTAAATTAGGTACTAGATTTTTGCACGGTAAATCACCTATAACGTGGTACGGTTAAGTCCGATTGGAATCGATTTCACTGTTTATCTCAACTTTGTGCCAGCTACAATTCATTGAAGATTTTTTTTACAGGGGTACTTTAAGGATGCGGGGTAGGTACGACTGGAGGGGGTCCTTCCAATTTGGCACTCGCATATCAAATGAAAGGTCTCACTGAGTGGGTTTTTTTTCAATTAAAAAAACTTCATCGAGACGTTTGTCCGCCTAAGAACCCATTTTCATACACCTGGGTCCGCTTCCCCCAAGTTCCTATATTTCGCATATATTTCATCAGTTCTTCCTTTTAACGGCATTACCGCACTGCTGTGAACATTTATTTCATGGGAAGTTTTTTCGCCGACGCATCAATTCTTCACAATCACGAATGGAAAAAAACTCAACTGTTTCACTCAAAAGACGGCCATTTTTCTCCTTCAAAAAGACGCTTTTTTTTCTTTTTCGATTATCTCAAAAACTATTTATCGCAGGTCTTCCCTACATCAGATCGAGGCTTCGTTGATTTTATATTGGATCGAGGCATTGTTGTCTGCCTCGAATATGCATAAAATTTATAAAGAGAAAATTTCCTGCAATTTTTTCACTCAAAAAATTATCAAAAGGAATTTTGGAAATCTTAGTATATTTAGCTGTGGAGCTGGATTTATACACTTATACACACTTTAATAGAATAGTTTTTTAGGGCCTGAAAAAATCGGTTTCTTTTTGTGAGATCTTCAGGGTTTTCCGTTTATGCATATGTACGGTGGAAAAATTCATGATTCAGACACCGCCGTAGACATCGCCCCCTTCCCATTGAGGGACTTGAAATTCATGTCAATGATAGCCCCCGCTGGGAACTTTCATTTAAGACCTCAAACTTCGAGATACACCACTTCCTTCATGAAGTGTAAGCATTTGAAGTTGAAACTTTGTCGGCTCGCTACTCCGAGAGCTTACGCCTCTCAATAAAATGGATAGGGGGAAAGAAGCGCGCAAACAAGAAGTGTGTAAATACCAAGTTTGGCAAAAAAGTGTTTTTTCGAAATTACCCCCTCCTTTTTCGAAATCGAAAGTACCCTATGGAACAATAAATTAAGTTGTGAATCTGATCACATAAGAATCATAGTTTCTTTTTTTGAATTATCGTAGTTCCTGCACATAATTATAAATTGAAGAATTTAATAGTGTAGTTGTTCTCTAAATAAACTGAATATGAATATGAAATAGTTGAAAAATTGTTATACAAGTGCATATACCTAATGTTTTAAACAACCGGCCAATTTGCAGGGATTTTATATATTTATTTTTTAAATATTTGAATCAGATTTTTTTTATATTTGAAATTTGTTACAAATGCATTCGAATTAACGAATTAATACTAAACATGCCAAGAAAGAAAATGATAAAAGGATAGGTTAACTGTTACGTAAATAATTAGCTAGCTACACTGAGAAAAAAGTACTGGTAAATACAATCAAAATCCAAGATTACACTAACCAAGTGCTTGCTTGTTTTCAGCCTATCGAGCTTTTGGTTATAACAAACAAATTTCTTTTGTTATTTTTTGCTCAACTAATTGAACTAGTCAAATCAACCAAGTTTCGTTTGAATTGTATTATAACCATAACCTTTGGTTAAGTTTATTGAGTTTAAGTCAATTTTTTTCAAACCAAGACTTTAGTCGATTCAACAGAGCTTTAGTTAATAAATGAACTAACCTACCAAAATTATGGTTAATTTAACCTAATTTCTAACCAAGCATGGTTGATTTGATCTAGTTATAAGTAAATTGTTAATTGAGCCTTCAATTAATGGAACACATTTTTGGTCAATTATTCAACCAAGTCTGCGGTCAATTTTACTAAGTTTGAATAAATCTTTAACCAAATTATAGGTAATATTAGCATGGTATAGTATAGGCTATAGGCCATCTTTGGAGCATATTTGAAAATTCACTACACTACTACATTCAATTACAATTAAATATTTAATCGAATTTCCTACGAAGTTTTTGGTGAAATGGATTTACATCATTTTGAAGTTTCGAATTTACCCAACGACAATAAAAAATATTTATTCTTAATAAATCGTAGTTTTATAAGAAATATATCTACCAAGGAACTAAGTACTAAATAATAAAATACTCTTTTTTCGAACTGGGTATTCTACATATAACTAAAAAGTTTAATTTCTTAAAGATTACATATGAAATTTGAGTTATAGCTTTAAATTTGATTGCCTCATGTATTACATAATTCTATGTAATATAAATACATGTTATATGCATGGCTCTTTCGTAAGTACAAATTACTACTAGATATTACACTCTTTCCTATTTTGCTAACGGTCATACAAATTTGCCCTTAGGTGGTAGTTTACCTCGCCCAGGAAAAAAAAATGCGTTAGAATTATATTGTTTATATAAATATATATCTCTCCATGTGTATACGAATGTTTCTTACCTCTATTTCGGTAGGAAATATTTCTATGATTTGTTTAGCTATCTGCGTAATTTTGAAAACACTTAGCTGTAGTCCATTCTCGATATATTTTTGAATTATCATATGAGTCAAAGTAGTTCTGTAATGCGTCTCTAGTACTTGGTTGGTGTTATGAAATAATATGATATTTTTACCCTCTTCCGTACTTTGAAGAATTTGAAATACCTTCCACAATTGGAGATGATATTTAAAGATTCAATAATTATATTATATTAAAAATTACCAATGATAAGAATTTTTGAAAGTAACTTGTTAGTGTTGAACCAGACTCTGCTCCAGTTTGCATATCAATGCCTTCAAGCCTTGCTTGCTTGTTGCTTATAATTGATGTTTGTAAGGGGAACTGCATATTGATGATATCTAATTAAAATTTCCTTAATAATATCTCCAACACTAATTTGGAAATTTTTAAAATATATATTTAAATATAAAAATACTGAAAAAGTCAATTAATACGTACAAAAGCCTCTTGATATTTTAAAATGTGGTGCTCAAATTTTGATTGGAGACCAATATCTTGCTCATCGAACATAGATTTTATTTCTTGTTTTATAATTAATTTTAATTTTTCCAAATTAAGGTTGTTTTCTAAAAATTATTGACAATTATTTTCGTTAGTGCGATATGATTTTTAAAATATCATAGTAGCTATCAATTTTAAAATGATAATTCAAAATTCCATCTTGTCGCTAAACGATTTATTTAAAATAATTTACTATTTTTACAAAATTGAGTGATCGTCCAAGCACGTATTTTATGAATGCAACTTATTTCACAGTGTATTGTATAATAATAATATGTATAAAAATATAACAGTGCACTGTATAATACAGGCGGATATAAAGGGGGAGGGTCACGGGGGTCATGACCTCCCCCAAAGCGCCACCTCACCTTCGCAATGAATTGAATATGGTGCTGAGCTGTAGAGTGAGTTTTAAAAGTTTAACAGGACGATTTTCGTATGGTACGGACACAATGTGTAGTTGTCGCCAGCGATTAATGCTGGCGCTGTAACGCACTTTACCAATCTGCGGCGATAACCATCGCTGGGTTGGGCGTTTTTCTTTTGAATAGTTATAGTGGATTCTGTAGAGTGGGTATAATAGTCGTTTGGTCGTAGCACTTCGTCTTTGAAACGTGTACGATTTTTTTAGAATTTTCTTGTGTTTTATGTAGTGTCGAAAAGTCATTTTATCACAGGATGGTAAGTAATTTTGGAATATTAGATATTTATTTTAGGGTGGGATTGTTTAGAAATAGATACGCAATGGATAATAGCCTGGTTAATATGATGCTTTTATTTTTTTATTGCACCGATTACTCCTATAGATGAAAAGAACACGATTTCGAGATTTGAAAGTCTTATTATTTCTAAGAAATTGGTCAGCGATCATAAATGTTTTTTTACCTATCTGATTTTCGGACATAAAATCGATAACAGGACTACTTGGTGGGGAGCTCGTAACAGAAACATAAAAACTGACTTAATGAATTTTGCATTAGAGTTCTTCCAGTAGAACCCTGGTTCAATGCAATCAACGTCTAGCTACCCGTTGATTTTCCATGTCGACACTGATTTAAGCCTGAGTTGTTCAAACATTTTACGTTCGTATGGAAGCATTAAAGTTTTCTTAGAAATATACTTGCATATTATCTATTAACTATTTACAGACAGCAGTCCAAACGAATTGGTGGATTGTTTCTGGTGGTTCACTCTTTCGGACAAAGGCACAAGTATTCAGTTTTCTTAGAAAGGTTTGACATTTTTTCTTTAGATTTTTCATGCACTACTGGGGCCGGATTCTCCATCTCTGAGAGTTTGGAAGATGAGATTTTTCGTTTTCCTCAATTAAAACTCCCTAACTTTCCATTCGCGAATCTCTAACATACTTGGGTAGTTAGGGAAAACGTGGGAAGTATCACAATATTGAAGGACAGATAACTCTGTGTGGGCGGGTCGTAGAGTACTGGGGCTTCTTCTTCAGACTTACGGTCTAGAGTACAAAAATATAGATGACACATTTGGGGGGGGGGGGGGGGGGGTCGTACACCCTCTCATTGGGGCTATCCCAAATACGTCATGTTTGGTATCAAATTAAAGATGGAGAAGCGAGTAATATAGTGCAGTTTTTTTTTGATAATTTTAACTTCATATCTGACATTTTACCGCCGAAAGACGGATTTTTTGCACTTGGGTCAAGTATTTGGTGCATATATTTCTTCCGTTCTTTGTTTCACATCTATTAGTACTCTGTTGTGAGCATTTTTCTCAAGGAAAGTGACTGTTCACGACCAGTCCTTCATATTGATAAGTTGAAAATATGTCCATTTTTGTAAGAAAAAGCGGCCACATTTTTTCATCTTAAAATGGACTGATTCACTTCTTTTGCAGCTATTTCCATAGCCATTTATCGGACTCAAAACCTAATTAAATACCTATCTAATTAAGGAACAAAATGTAGATACGATTTAATCCTACATACAAGCTTTACCGCGCATATTTAAAAATTTTATAGCATCCCTTCTGTACTAGAAGACGATCAAACTGATCATTTTCGCGTAATTTAAAATTTTTAGTGCGTACCTTGAGACCCCAAAATTAATATTTGTAAGTATTGCAAGGATTTCCATAATTTGCTTTTGAAAATATAGCCAGGATACGCAGTGAGTCCATAATTTAATTATAACTTCTAGGTACATAGATACCTTCACAAAACACAACAAAAACAGCGATTACTGTCAGTTGAGAAGTATTCTTCTTACTTCTCCACAACTAACACAGCCGAGAGTTTTGTCGAGTGGAATAGAGAGTTTGGTACTTCTCAATACAAATTCCCGAATTACAAAATTCCGAGTGGAGAGCTAAGTGTCAAAAGAACTCTCATCTTCGCAACCCCACAACTCTCCATGTTAGTGAGTCCGGGCCCTGGTGGCCGACAATGGAGTTATATTGATACAAGTGTTTTGGCTGTTTTTGCTCGCGAAAGCTATTTATGAGCGTTGGCTTATCATAAATTTTTTGTTGGAAATTTACTTGAACATTTTTCTTTAGAATTTTTATACAGAATTTTTACGGGAAACTATAAAATTAAAATCCATTCGCTTTCCTCTGCAGTAGTGGGCGTTGCTTTGCTTGTACTTTCGTATTAATTCAAGTAGTGTTGTTCACGTTTCCTTTTAATTTATAGGAGCAGAATAAACCATTGATAACTTTTTTCAGAAAAAAGCAAGATCAGTTAAGCTCCCATCAAAAGAAATAGTAAGTGACAAATCATGCACTCCCACTCCGTTTTCTTCAAATATGACTCAAGAAATAAGCTTACTCTCAGTCAATTACTTCCCCGTGACAAAATCGCTTCCATCAGCAGCAATTTCTACAATCTCTGCACTAGAAGGCGTATCTGGTTATGAATCCTTAATGTCCACCCTGAGTTTGACATTGATGTGAATAATATTATCGGCAGGTTTTACAAATCAATCTGAAAATTGGATTTTGTGATATAACGTAAATATGATTTTAAAAAAAATGTAAAAGCGACTTCTTCCGACTTTTTCCTCACCCTAGAACGTTTTAGTTCTGACCCCCCCCCCCTAGGCTTCAGGTCTGGTTACGCGCCTGGTATAATATCTTATTTACAATAGCCACAAAATTTTAAGTTTTTTTTTTGAAAGGGCATTACAATAAATTTTACTTACCAAAGCACTTTTCCATTAATTAATTACAATACAAATTTCTGGAATATAAAAACAATTTTAAACTTTGCAGTTCTCCGCGGATTGGTTTTTTCTGTCTGCGAACTTCACCTATTTCTTTCACCATGGATATGCAATACAACATTAAAAACGCTTTAAAATACTTTCATTCTATTTTTTTGCGATTGAAATAGATCACTGCGCAGCACAAACTGAAACGAAGTTATTTGGTGATATTTAACTAAGTTTTATGGTTGTAAATAACATTGTCATTTGTTTGAAGGAACACACGCCGGTTTAACCAATAATTATGTTATATTCCTGTTAGTTAAGTATCATTGACCAAGCATTTTGTTATTCTCAATTTAAAAAGCCAATTCATTTTTGTTCAAGGAAACTAGCTCGAAATAGTTCTTGGTTAAAACAGCTTGTTATTTCGGTTGATCTAACTTAATTCAGGTTGAATGGAACTAGTTTCTTGGTAAAAAAAAAAATAATCAAGCCAGTTTTGTTAAATTTACCAGTGATATTTTTCTCAGTGTAGTAAGCTCCTGTTTATGATAAAAACAAACGACTAAAGTGCATTTAGTTTGTTATTATTTTTCAGTTCGAGTCTTCAACAATAAATTTTCTCAACTCTATTATAAATTTATTCGACAGAAAACGCTGAAAATCTATTCTTCATACAAAAATAATACCCTTCAAGGCTTTCAAGTTATTTGCATGAGAAAATTTCATAAAGTTCTTGAGAAACTTTTCTTAATCTCGAATAACATTTTAATGTAGTATCAGATGTGCATATTCTGAAACTGTTCGAAACAATCATCCAAGCATGTTTTACTTATTTTATCTATTCACAACAAATCTCAATTTGTATACGTAATTCTGTATAGTAACATCATTTGGGTGGCAGCATTTGATATTAAGTACCACCGCGCATATAATACCTACTGAGTACTGACTGTACTTTTTATAAAATTGAAAAACAACTACGTAGTAAAAAAAAATAAGTAAAAAAAAAAGGGAAAAATCAAATTTCATGTAGAAAGTCTCCATAGGTCACGGCTCTATACCATAATGAACTGTGGAAAACGAGACGCAAAGGAAAAATATGAAATTCTGTGAACGGAACTTTTTCTCTTTACACAAACCTTCATTACCAAAGTTTCATCATCTAACGAAAAGTATGAAATATCCTTGTGCTTCTAGTAAAATTGAAGTTTTATGACCAAACAAGGAAGGATTTTGTATATATGTATGTATGTATGTATTACAGACTGCGCCAGAATAAAATCTCCAAAGCAAATTGAAGTCCTCCGTACTTTCCACTTGAAGTGATTTTTCTCGTTTAAAATCATTTTAATTTCGCGGTCGATTTTGGATAGTTTTTGGTCTGGTAGATGTTGAGTAAAATATTGGTAAGTTTTTCTTTATGTTTTATAAGTTAACTTTCAGTGGTTCAACTTAAATAATTCCTTAATTATACCACATATGTACCTATACATGATGTATGTACTTATCTAGTATATTTAGGGACGAAAAGTGGTGAATATTTTTCATTTTTTGAATTAGAAATAAAACAGCAATAAAAATTTCACAGTGAGTTTATTTTCTTTGTTCATGTATCTTTTGAAAATTGGTTGAAGATTTATAGTCCAATTGAGGTTTCTCGCATTTAGTAAGTCTTAAAGATTCTGATTTTTCTGTAACCCCATTTGGCAAGTATCAGCAATTGTAAGTGCATTCGCATAACTTGTTCGAGCTGAAATACCTGTGCCACGACTATCAAAATCGGGAATTTTGGACATAATCTCCGGCTTCCAAATAGGATATAAAAAAAAAAATAATAAGGAAACCAAGGATGGTATTTCTTTAAGTGGAAACACAGTGCTAACTTTTCCAACGTCGACCTCAGTGTAACAATAAAAATAGGCAACCAACTAACATTTTGTGCTTTAAAATTTCTAAATTTTCATTTTACATCCCATGACATCGCTATAACACCATTGATTCGAAAATACTTTGGTAACATGCCTCAATGGACACAACACTAGTTATAAATACGTAAATGTGCCTCTAAAAGCTTCATGAGGAAAGTGGCCGAGGTGCCCATGTATGTCATTCTTAAACCTTCGCAGATTGTACGTCCGAGGAAAAACAGAAGATGATAGACTGTTCCAGATTCGCACAGTTCGGGAAAAGAAAGCATCGCAGAATTTTAGTGTACGGCCGAAACAATTTTAAAGGGTGAGAGGATGTGCGCATCTTGCACCGCGACTATTGCATTCAGAAATTAATCTACAAGAAATCAGACTAGATATTTCATCGGAACATTGGCCATGCGTGTAGAGTGATAAAGGAGCGAAGGACATCCAACATTGTGGCGGTACTTGAGTGAGTCGAATTAACAAGTTATTGCCAAATCTTCAATTACCTTAAAGTCAATATCCAATGAAGCTACAGCTGTACGACCAGCCCCGGCCCAGATGTGATAAAAATATTCCATTCTAGATTTGATGGCCTGAAATATTTCTTACACCTTTTCAGAAATCCAAGTAATTTCGAAGCTTCTTTGGTAACAGAGAAGATGTGAGGATTGGCTTAAGGAAGGTAGCCTATAATGACATAGTCGGGTAAAACGACACATTATGCCCTTCCCACGAAATCGGTCCCAACGGGAAATGGAATCATACCATCATTCAAACCGGATCCTAACTTAGAAGATATGGTGCATGCTTCTATATGGCACACTTTATAGGATATTCTTACAGGGAGCAAGCAGTTCAAGTTTTTTTGTGTGCTCCTCGCTAACTACCTTGGACGGAACAGGGATGTATACTTCTTCATTGGAAACTTTATGGGACATTTGTATAGGCATGTCCTTGGGAGGAAGCAATTCAAGCTTTTTCATGTGGTTCCACCTTCTTTTTGTTTGGAAGGAAAATGGAAGTAAAATTGATTAGAGACCCACGACTATTAAAAATAAGTTTCATCTTTTCATATATGAATTATTTAGAAAGATCTTCTTTGATTTTATTTATTGTGTACTTGGGTTTCACAAACGAAGCAAGAATGATTTTCAAAACATACGTTGCACTTTCCAACAAGCTTCTTCCGGGATAAATCTAGCATGGATAAAATATTGTTCAGTTTTTTCATCTCCTTGCACCAAGTTTTACTTCTTTCACAAACCTGCATGTGGAAGGCCTGTCAAGATGATTTGCCGCTGGGGTCCGACGCATACTTCCAATGGAAGCCTTGTGGATGCAAAGTGCTTTTTCACAATTGCGTCTACGTTAGTCGCATTGAAGCTTGGTGAAACGGAACTCAGCGGAAAAATTGACAGGCCTTCCAATGGAAGCTTGAAGGAAGCTGTAGAAAAGCTTTTCTAAAATTTCATATTTCATATTTATTTATTTATATAATTGGATTGTACAACAAGATTTACAATCTTTTATATATGTACAATATTAGACATATCCAATTGCATAATACAGAATAGAAGTTATCACAGAAAAGGAAAACGAGACAAAGGAGAAAAAATAAATAAAATTTAGATTCAAATTCAAATTTACTTAACTAACCTAACCTTTTATATCTAACTACTGTTGCCGAGGACACACTCCACCTAGAATCTATCACTTGTAGTCAACAATTCAAATACATTCGTCCGGAATGCACCAACCATCTACGTCCGCTGAATCTCAACTGGTAGAGAATTCCATATTCGAGGTATATGGACAAAATAGGAACGAGCGCCAGTCAACGTTGTAAAACGAGGTATAATTAAATTGAAATGCCTTGGATATTGGGCCAGCTGTATATGTTTCCATAAATAATCAGGCTTACAAGTATACACGAGCTTATGTAAAAATATTAAAGCTTTAAGTTGAAGATACGTATTTAGGGAGCAACTCAGGATTACGTTTCGGTAAGGACTAACATGATCATAACGCCGTAACCCATAAATGAAACGAATACAACAGTTAAAAGCAACATTCAATTTACGAGAATAATTATGGTCTAATGCCGGGAAACGATGCTTCCATAAGTGAAAAGCGGTATAAGCAGGGTTTTTACTATCCTAAGTTTAGCACTCATGGAGAGGAGATATCCCGAAAGCCAGAGTCTTCTCAAGGCACCATAAATATTATTTAATATTTTCTTAACATTGTCGCAGCATGACATTTTTGAGTTAAGCATCACACCAAGATTCCTAACACATTTATGTAGAGTGTGGTATATCAGATGAATTCATAACAACCGTTATGAAAAGTTAGTAGACTCCAGTTCCCTCCTGTATATGATTGTGTAACTAGATTTCCCGGTATTTAATAATAAATTGTTAGCAAGAGACCATTCACGTATACGTTCAAGGTCCATGTTGAATCGACAAAAACCATCCTCCGACATACCAGTGGGGCAACTCAGGAAAACCTGCACATCATCGGTATACAGATGCACTTTAGCATCATGTACAACATTAGGTAGGCCATTTGTGTACAGACTGAATAATAACGGACCTAAGATTGATCCTTGCGGTACACCACATCGAAGCTGTATCGGCTCAGAAACTCGATTTCCACGTTTAACCTGCTAGGAAGGTCCCATTAAGAAGCTGTTTAAAGTGTTGATAGCAGAGGTAGAGAAACCAAATTCATTAGCTAACTTAGATTTTAGATTATTATGACTTACACTATCAAATGCTTTGGAGAAGTCTAGTAGAACAACTCATATCATCTTTATCAAACGCCATACGTATATCTGAGCTCACGTTTAATAAAGCAGTATCACAACTGTGATTTCGACGAAAAACAGATTGCAAAGGTGATAGTAATGAATTTTCTTCAATATAGTTAAGCATTTGATAAGCCATAAGTTTTCCAATACCCTTGGCAAGAAAACACAGCAAATTGATAGGACGGTAATCAGATAAACTGCTCGGAGAATTATTTTTAGGAATAGCAATAACAAAAGCTTTCCTCCAATTAATAGGGAAATTAGCAGATGCTAAAATTGTATTAAAGATGTGACTTATTACAGGAAGCAACTTAGGTACGAGTAGCTTTAAAAAGTGAGGAGGAATGTCGCCTGGACCAATGGCACTCGACTAAATCGAATTAATGACAATCAGCGTCTCATCGTCAGTAACATAGCGGAAGGCAAAACCATCAGATGCAGATAGTAGAATATCACCAATGTTTCTATCAGCCGGCACAGATTCATGAGACATAGATGAAAAGTATGTATTCAGTTCATCAGGATCCAGCTCACAGCCACGATCTTCCTTACCATGTATGCCCAGGAGCCTTAGATTACCCCAATATGACTATTTTGCCACATTTCTGATGCCACAATAGCGTGTATTTCGGAAGCAGCAAAAGCTTTTCTCATTTCATCAATCTTACGCCGCATACTCCTAGCAACCAAATTGCAAACATGTAGACCATCCCCTCTTGAGCGAAAAATGTTTAGCATAGTTCCTATCTGGTCTATGGTAATATACTACGTAACGTTAAATTAAATTCAGACAACGTGAACAGGGGCACATAAAGCTACAGCTTAATAGGGGAAGTTAAAGTGTGTAATCGGCAACAAAAAAATTAGCATGTTATGTTAAAAAGAAATGAAGTGTCCAACAAAAAGCCAGGCATCTATGCCTTCCGAGTAGAGATTCCGCTTGCAGCATGTGATGCTTCCAATTCCGGTTGGCAAATTAGTGGAGAAAAAAAAATGGTGAATGCTGAAGAATTTCTGACAGTGATTAGTAGTGTGCTTTTTCGGTATGAAGTACTGATTTTATTTAATATGCTATTTTTGCCGGGTTGCTCCTCTTTTAAAAAAGCAATTATATAATATTATTGTTATATTATTATAATTATTTTATTTTGTGCTTGGAAATTTGCGTAAAATGCTCTACTTTGGGCAAGGCATAATAATACCAATGTCATTTTACTCAAAGGGATTCCAAAATTTATGTTATTTTCAGTGGTTGGGCAATAAATAAGAAAATAACTACGACAGACTTAGTAGCAGGAAAGCATTCAGAAGTTTATTAAGAAAATATATATTTCCGTTTATTTTGACAAATAAACTAAATTTCTTTTGAAACACCATTGCGTTTTATTCAAATTATACGGCTGGCCTAAAATAACATAGTACGTAGTATGTTATTTTATATACACGCGTTATATGATCTAAGATACACGCCTCCAAAATAACACATTAGGTAGTTTTTCTTTAAAATAAAAAAGCAATGGTCTTGTTCTTGTATTAATGTATAATTTTGTGCAATACAAGACAGCAATAACTTTTGAGCTGCTACATGCCCAAGTAACATTTCCTCTCTTTTCCAGGTCGAATTTACATCTATTCGACGTAAATTAGGGCAGCGACTAATTATGTTTAAGTTAAGATTACCTAATATTTACGTCCGATTTACGTAAGTGGAGAATGAGAGGACGTCGTAGCGACGTAAATATTAGGGAAATTAGGGAATATTTCCCTATAGGGTACAGGACTAATTTACTTGATTTGGTAAATTTAACGTAAATTTTCCTTGATCTCGACCTATTTTCTACCTACTTTAACTCATGTTAAGGTGTGTGTTAATGTAGAAGGAATTACATTTTATAAGAATTGTATGTGAATATTTTGCCTTAGTAGGTAAGGTAAATATTATGAACAAGGCACATAACTCCAAAGTGAAAGATTATGAGAAGTATTGCTTTAACAAAATATATAGAAATTATGGCCTTATTCAAATTTATTTCTCGCGCTCCTAAGAGTTCAATTTAAAACTAGAAAAATTTTATTTGATAAATATAGAAATAATTTTTCGAAAAACACCAACGCGCTTTAAAAATATTACATATTCAATTTTTAAAGAGTTTAAAATTATTCGTTGGTTTGCCATTTTAAAAATTAATTTAAATATCCTTTAATCGTTCTGAAATTAAGAATAATTCATTTATTTGGGTTTTCTTTGCAGTAACTATAGAAAAAATTAAATTAAGGTATTATGCAATTTTTCTATTCATTCCTTTAATATATGGCAGCCATGTTTTGTTAAATAATTATGGCGCATATTACATTTCTCGACCTAAAAGTTGGTTTGACTTACAATTTTTCCTTATACGACGAATTTCCTAGAACTCTTGACGAAATAACCAAATTTTTCGACTTTGAGGGCAAAAATCCTTGTTTAGGTAATTTTGTGTTCAAAGGTTATGATAACTTCTATAAATAAATTTCAACTTAAAATAAGGCATTTCGCCCTAAATTATGGAATTTCGCCTTAAATAGGTAAAAGAGATTTGACAATTGAAAGAATTGAATTGATTTATTCACATCTTAAAAATAGTAAACAATGTGATTAGCATCATCATTTGGATACAAGATTTGTTTAAAAACGGGTGAATGCAAATGCAGTTGAATATGCGTATATTCCGCTTGGTTGGGAAGCAAATAATTAAGTGTTCCTATTGGCCCAAGTTAAGTGTAGCATCTTTAAGATGCAAATGGTATTCAAGATATAGATGTGTCGTAGAGAGGAGCAACATTTGTAATCTTGATGAATTGATTGAATGGGAGGAGCAGTTCAATAATTCCAGTGAGAATGAAGCCAAACAGAAGTTAATTAATTTTAATTTTTGGTTGTAGTATTTACGTAATTTCAACTTTTAGGGATTTTGCCAAAAGTAGCTATTTAGTCCAATTTACGTTGAAGTTTAAGTGAATTATTTATGGAATATTTACGTTATCTTGCCTTGAACTTGGGAATAGATCTAACTACAAAGTCTATATATTTCTTTAAAGTTGACCTCAAAATTAAGTAAAATTTAGATAAAAAGTAAGGAAATTTGCCCCATATTTGGGAAATTTTCCTTATTTATTTCCTTATTTCTCCTAATTCCTACGAGGTAAATTAAAAAGGAATTATTACGTAATTTGTCCCGAATAATTAACTTCAAAGTCAAGATTACTTTGAGGACCTCATTTAAGGAATTATTAAGTAAAATTTCCTTCCTAATTAACCTTAAAGGAGAGTGGCCTTTGCGGTTAAATTCTTAAGTCTAATTTACGTAATTTTAACCAAAATAGGTCGATCGGCCGTCAAAGATAGGAGATTCAACCTCAAATGCTACTTGGGTGTGTACTTAAAGTGTCCCAGCAAAAGAAAGAGATTCGTTTTAACGGAGTTTGACTTCGATCTCTATGTCGCTCTAGATGTGGCCACGAATAAAACAAACATGCTATAGAATCGTAATAATTATTCGATAACGATTTGTAATAACCATTCGATAACGATTCGTTGTCTCAAATTAAACTCGTCGTATCGATTTGTACTAGATTTAAAATATTTCACTAAGTTCACTGAAGAGTAGTAATCATGTGATTAATAGGTAATTTATATTGTTGCAGCTTTGCCATTTGTTCTGATTTAAACAAGGTTACCTGACCACCTGGCCGAGCGATCTCCAATGTGATGAGGTTACGTTTTGTGTGATTTCAAATGAACCTTAATCATTTGTGAGCCATCCACCCCAATACGAATTCCTCTGCCAACAGTCCCAGTCGCGAAAGACAGGATATTCCAGGATAGCGCCAGCAACAGTAGTTAACGTCCTAGATATAGGCCGCTGCTATTTAGGGGGACTCCTTAGGAGCTCTACTAGAATTATCCGCTCGCCAATAAAACAACACGTTTGCCGGACAATTTCCCAATTTTTTACTTTTATTTTTGTCTGTTTTTTTTTTGATTATTTATTTTCATGGATTTTTATTTTACTTTTTAATCCTACTGGGCCGATCGCGAACTTCTGACAGACAGACCGTCTAACAAACTTATTCCTCGTCTACCTCTTTCCCTAAACCTACTATTCATCTATTTCCACAAGTATAATTTAGTTAATCTTTGCCAAAATTAATTCCAATTATTTTTATTTCAAATATAGTTCTTCCTCATAACTGTCAAAACTTGCTTTTATTTCGAATTTGCCATACCTGTCTAACTTTGCACTTAATTTTAATATTTCTCAAAGATTTCATTTAATGTTAATTTTCTCCAGCTGTCAAATGTTTTGCTTAATTTTGTCGGGCAACTTTTCATTTAATTTTAATATTTCTCAAAGTTTTCATTTAATGTTAATTTTCTCCAGCTGTCAAACGTTTTGTTTCATTTAAATATTTGTCAAATCCATGTCAGGAATAGACTTTCGGGTTAGGAACATTCGTTATACCTTTGGGATATGTCACAATAGTTCATTTCTGAGATTATTGTGCGTCCCTGTCTAGGCACGAGTCCAATAACATGCTCGAGCTTCGTGCTGCTACGTGTGGTTTACCCTTTATTCCCGTGGTTTATTTGGAACCACTAGGTGTCGCGCGGAATTATAGAAATTGCGTTGGGTTAAATGTCTACCTCTGACAGATCAGCTGACTGAAATGTCAAGGATTTGGTTCGGTGTCTTGTTTTGTGATAATCCGTGACATTTTCTTAGAATCTCTGGGATGGCGAGGTAAGCAATCCTGTAACAATATAATAGGAGTAAATTGAAATTCGTATGATGCTGAAAAACCATTCCAAATGTGAAAAATTTATTACTTTCCTTTGGGGTTGAAAATTGAATATTATCTAACAAATTTATTGAATTGGGAAGGAATTATCTGATACATATTTAAAAGAACATTAGATATATTTTTTAAAAATAAATAAAAAAAAAATAAAAGAAAAAGAGTTTACACTTTTATGCCTATAAATTGAATTTTTTGTCAGCTTGTCCTTAGGGTAATGAAATGTGCTATTGTCGTTTTCTGAAAAATTTCTTCGGGAAGGCTGGGAAACTTTTCGGTACACCTTTTTTTGCAATGACAACAGAGCAACAAAAAATGATATTTTACAACAAATCTGCAAATATATTACGAGAAATCTATACTGTGAGCGTACCGACAGTTACGCATCACTAAACGAAGAAATCACGAAGAAATCTCGAATTTCAGAATTAGAGAATATTTCGCTGAAAACGAAATTCGCTAAAATATTTGCTGGGGTTGTTAAAGAAACAGAAAGTAAAATCGTAATTGTATGTAATTATAAGCAATCTTCCTGTATGATTTAATTCCAACAATATACAGAAAGAAAACATAACTAAGTAAAATTATATACCTACAAGAAATAAAACATAAACCAGCATAGAAATTTATATCAAAATAAAATTATTTCCATAAAATTGTAGACACACTCACCAAGCTAATTTCTATCCAAAAAGTCCATTTCACTTGTTCAATCTACAATCTGCGTTCTAATTTGTGCCATTGAAACAATTAAAAAGGAAAACTTAAAAACTGGAAAATTTATTGAAAATAGGGAGAATTTCTCTGTAGTAGCCATGATAAAAGACTATAAAAATATTTCTCCTCTACATGATTTCTCTATCCAATACTTTCCAATGTCATTCGAAGCGCAGGTGGAATACCAAGTGAAACTAAGCATATTACAATTACCAACCCATAAATATTCTTTGTTAGAGCGACCGTATATTTACTACTGGTCTGGTATGGTCTAAGCACCATGCATTATTACTACAAATCCTCCCGGAATCGATACAAGGCGCACTCAGAGGAGAGTATAAAATAAGGACTCGAGGTAAAATGAGTTTTGCAAAATAACAACCACCAAAGCGCGATTTATTTATTGGTGGAACTGGATGTAATAAATTTTGTACGTTAAACGCGCCTGTAAACAAATTAGAGGTCGTCTATTTTCGTCAGTTTATAATGTTTGGTTACCGTAGAACTCAATCCATTTCTGATTTTTCAACTTGTGGTTTAGATGAATCGTAATTCAGAAGGGTCGGTCTCTCTCTATGAAATTGTTGAGATTTAGTTTTAGTTAAAGTTATTAACTGTTTGCATTGTTGAAATATTTTGAGATTTATTTATTGGCATGCAGTTCATTCATTTTATCTGGTGTCATTCATATTGATTTTTTTTTTCTCAATTTGTACTTGAACTTATTTTGTATTTGACAGTGAAAAAAACAATAAATGGAGTCCAGTGAGCAACCGGATATGCTTTTGGATGATGTACTACGAATATGTAATAATAGAGATCGGAATTTCATTTTAGCTCAAATAAGCTATGCATTAATATTTTATTTATTAATTTTCATTTTATATGGCACTAAAACCAAAACGAGCCTTGACTCAATTAGAATCTACCAAGCGTTTATATAATTCTTTTTGAGGTCTTTCGATTATTTAGTCTTAGCAACTTATTCGTATCTTCTACAACTGCATTATTCCATCCTCTTCTTGGTCCACTAACTGGTATGTTACCATCTACTACAAGGTTTGATAAAATAATAATACATGAATTTTTCGAATTTTGCGGCTATAAGTCCAATAGCCACAGTATTTTGTTTTTGTGTTGGTACACTTGTCCCTGATGTACTCGTACCTTCACATTGGTAGCCATATTAGAAGCCTACTTCATTGTTGGCTTCATTGCTGGTGTGCTCCGTGAATTTTTAAATCTAATTTAAAAAAAAGGTGAACAAAGAATTCGCATTGAATTTTCTTTAAGAATGGAATAAAGTAGTAGAGAAGTGTATTGGAAATGTTTAATATTGCTTTTGGTGGGTATGGGGTTGACGAGCGCCCTGGACGCCCAACACATCAACAATCGATAACAACGCTAAAAAAGTGAAGAAAATTATTATGGACAATCATCAAATCATCACCAGAAGGCTTGCTGATGATTCTGCCATATCATTTGGATCATGCCAAGCAATTTTGTCCGATGTTTTGGTTAACAGTCTTATATGGCAGCAAAATTTATTCTGAAATTGTTGAATTTCGACCAAAAACAGTGCCGAATGGACATTGCCCAGGAGCTGCTGGTTGAAGTCAACGATGTCCAGTACTGCTCAAACGGGTCATAACTTGTGATGCAACATCGGTGTATAGATATTACGGCAAAATTAAGGCCTAATTATCTCAATGGTCAATATTTTTGCTAATATTGAGGATATTAAGACATAAGCTATGCAGAAACTAAACGCCATTCCAAAGTTTGTGTTCCGGAAGTGCTGCGAAGATTAGAAAAAGTTGTGGTAGGTACGAATGAAATATATTTCGTGGGGACTATTTCGGTAGGAATAAATTAATATCGAAGGATAAATAAGGATTTTTTGAGAAAAATAAAAATTCAGCAAGTTTTATTTTTGTATCAAACCTCGTGTTGTTTCATGTACCACCCTTTTAGGGTTGTAATCTCTTTTATTCATTCCATATGGACTGCCTTCACCTTAAATCCGTTGATATGAGATACAGCTTATATGAATTTTAAGTCTACAAATTCTTCTACCACGTCTAGGTTATTGCCACCGATGGTGAGGTTGTTTCAGATTCTGATCCTATTTATGTAAATATTGTTAGTTACATATCTTTAGTTTTAATCGCATTTATTTAGAATTGCTGTCTTCCAACGATGGCATCTAAGGAATCCTTTGCAACCGAACATTTTCGTAGTGTACTACCCGACACTAGCTTTATTGAAAACCTAGAGGGGCTAAAGTTCTAAATTTTTTATACATTGCAAAAATCGGGAGATCCTGTACTTCCCAAACCAGTCATCCGATTGGATTGAGGGAGCTTTCAATTATAACCCAGCTATTTAGCCTCGGAGCATAGGGTTTTGGTTACTCAAAATTATTCCTAGGATCTGGGCTATTCGATTCTGGACTAGATTTTTCAAAATGTACTAGACTACATATTAATCCCTGCGGGGGCGCAGTATATTTTCTAATTTTTTTAAAAAAGTAAAAGCATTCTTTATTTTCGGGTTGATCACCATATTCAATTTTTTAGTACTTCTCTTTTTCTATTCGAACTGAGGTACTAGATTTTTCGGCTGTAACAAATACTGGTAATTTATATTGTTACGCTCAACAAAGTGACACCAGCGAAATCTGTTGGAAATGGACACAACTTTAGGTTAGTGACATCTTAATAGACTTTGGGTTCGGAGAACGGAATATTCAGGAAGGTTCTAGGGTTAATTTGTACAGTATAAATATGGCGCTACTCACATCTAGGAGACGGAGTCTTATTTTAGACAGTGAAGTGAACGAAGTAAACTATTTGGATTACGATAATAAGACGTACATAACTAAATAGTTGATTTTTAGTGGGAGCTATGGCCCTACTATGAATAAGCGTTGTGTGTGTCTTGACAAGTCTTGAGCTACTACGTCTGGACGACTGTGCTATCTGCGGCCCGCTAAGTAGCATGGACACAAGGTGTAAACTCGTTAAGAACTGGTTTAAGTGTTGATGCAGTAGATGCGATCTCCTCTTGGGGATTTGAAGATTTCCAAGCAGATACTCACAGTATAGATGAAATCTTGATAAGGTAGAAGGTGTTGTCCCTTCTAGAAGATTTGTGACTATCTAACCAGATATCCGCCGTATAAGATGCAATCTTGATAAGGGGTAGAAGGTATTGATATAGTAGGTTTTGTTTCTTCTTGCAGATCGGAGGGTAGACTTTAGTGCTGTAAGCGTGTCGGCGATAAGACTGAAATATAGTCTAACTCGTCGCTTCGCACAAAAGTCTGCCGAAAGAGTTCAACTTGGTCTGAAATATAGAGAAAAACGGTCTCGTAGTGAACGGGCAGATAGCTGTTCACGACTGGTCCTGACGGTCCCTATGACGGTCAGGCGTTGAATTTTCTATGGTTGAGACTAGTCGAAGTCAGTCTCAAGTTAGGTCAATGTCAATCTGCCGACCGGCGCTGTTCGAACTCGACAGCTACAGGCCTTAGTTGTATGCCATGCACCAGCGTTGAAGTAGTGCTATGTGCCCTGGCGTACGAATTGTTTTTGATGGGTAGCTAAAGGTACTCACTGGCATAGAATAGGAACACCTAGGCTGAAAGCAAAACAATATATAATTCGCTTCAAGGACAGAGGCATGGATGAAACGGCAGCGGTGTTCGCCCTCCAATTACTCTTGAGGTTATGTGCTACCGTAGAATCCGTAATGATAGAAGCAGGAGGTCTTCTTCGGTTGAGCAGCGGCTATGTCAACAGTCAAGCGAAACATTCCTCTGTTCACTCAATGCGTAAGAGGAGCTACTTCGGTGGAGAGATAATAATTGCTGTGAATGGTAAATAAAAATTCTTCTTGTTTGGCTTCATGAAAAAGTCGATTATTTTATTTTATTCTTCGGAGTTGTTCTCCCAATCTTAACTGACAGCAGAATCACAAATTTTTATTTTTCTTAAATCTAAACAAAAATCACAGCCTACCTAACTAAGGCTCTCTGCGTTCAGCAAGGTATTATTAAAGTGAATTTAGGACAGTGATTTACCAGGTTTATACGATGGTTTGACCGGATTTTGGAAATAAAGCGTGAAACACAGTGCTGGCTTTTCTAACCTGGCCGGCCTCACCAACTTTGACAGTTCTGTAGAATATATGAGATCAGGTTATCAAGCTCGCAATGGAAAAGTTGGTGAGGCCGGCCAGGTTGAGGTTGAACTCGAGTAGGTCTACATTCTACTCTGCTGAAACTTTGTCAGCTTTGACAGCTAATTTTTGTAATCAATTGATGCCAGCATTGTTTACAGGAAAAAGTGTACGGGAAATTTGTTGAAAAAAAGTTTTACAAACATATTTATCGTGGAAATTTATTCCTGATGTAGTAAATTATTACAAAATAAGTAATTTCAATTTTCAAGCCAATAGCCCAATTAAATGCTATCATATAGAAGTTGTCAAAGCTCGTATTGTGAGCTGCAAAAATTTGTAAGGCTCATCAGGTCGAGCTTCTTAAAGTTATACTGAGGTCGAGGTTGGAAAAGCTAGTACTGTGTTTCGGCCTTTACGGAGTCAGATCAGCCACGTCGCCACAGATTTGATAATTATTTGTGAATGTTATTATATAAAAGTAAGCATTAAAGTTAAATAAAAGCAGAGCTTTTGAATTATTGTTGAAATATTGTGTTTTAAATAACGAACTAAAGCCACGCTCGTAACAATATAATCTTTCATTCATATTTACACAAAATAAACGAAAATAGAATTCCGTGCGGAATATATGGTATAGATAACCATAATTAGTTATGGCGCCTCTAAAGAGCCGTTCGAGTTCAAGTAAAGAATAGGATGGCGCCTGAGAGGTGCTGTTTGGGTGCAAAGGGTTGTTTAAGAACACTTGATCCAATACAGGCTCATATTTCAGGCTATCTTCGATGGCGATATAATTTATCTGATCGTTTTGAATTCTTACCTGATCACTACTATCCATGATGATGGTAGTCTGACTGTATAATATGTTTGCTTGAAATTAACGCTGGAGCTTAAAATATATAACAAACAGGAATGCTGATAAGCTAAATTAAGTGTAATCGAACCAATATTTGTGTTGATCTCAAAATTTCAAATGTAAGAGCACAGTGCAGGTATAAATAGCTAGCAGAATTCGTGAAGGATCAGTCAAATTATTCCAATAAGAGTGCAAAAATGTTTATGAGATCTTCACGCTGCCAATCTTTATCACTTATGATCCCAATTGTTCCTTATCTGTTTTTAGTGCTTGCATCTTATTTACTCATCGTATTCTGACCTTTGTAATCACCACTTCTTACCCTTCGAGATATAAATGAAGGGTGTTCGGATTCGCTTCTGTACACGAATTTTATACGATAACAAACCTGAATGTACCTAGACTCAGGTTTGTTATATTATCTAAACGCTACACCATCTGCGTAGTAGTTTTTGATTAGATCTGTAATAATACCTGGAGTTAAGAATTATTTAAATTCTTAATTAAATAGCAATTTTTTCTAGATATTCAACGATCTACAATTTTGGTGGTACGCACCGCCTAATAAAACATTAAACTGTGAGCCATCGGTGGTAGGTGCCAGCGTGAACGTGTTAAACAACCTACCACCTTGGCTCTTTATTGTTGCTTAGTTATTTTTAATTTATTAGGATTCTACCGTTTCTACTACTTTCCCTACTTTCTAATTTTGTTGCAAGTTAAATGGTGTACTGCTTAGTATCATAATATTTGTCAAGTACAAACCATATGCGTCTGTTACTTCCATTACTTTCGCATTAGGTCGATACAGAAATACTTTTTTTTAATTTTTTTCTGAGAATCTTTTACATATAATTAAAAATAAAAAAATTTAAGTCAATTTTAAAATTTTTTAAACATTTTTAACATTTACATTATGGTGTGGTAGCTAGCAGTTTAGTTTCTTCATTTTCAGATTTTGCCTATTTTTGTCAAGCATTTTGCACTTGGAAGCATAAAAACAAATGCCTAAGTCAGGTTCTTCGAGCTCTAATTTTAAATAATCACATAGCTCCAAATAATTATGTGAGAGGCTCAATTCTCATTTCATTTTTAGTTTGTTCCACCCTTTCTCTCATTAGACTTTCTTTTAATTTCCTATCGTGAGCATATGTTGAGAGACTGCTAGGGGTTACTGTTTAGTTTGTCGTCTATACTGTAATTATTTATGGGACAGTGTAGTTGATCGCTGTGTTTCACTTCGCTTTGAAATCTGTGTTCTTTTTGGTAAAAAAAAACATAGGGTAAAAGGCGGATAGTTGCCCCACATTTAGAAAAAGCTCTATTATTAAAAAATATGAACTTAGTAAGAATAATGTAATATGTATATCACAACATAGCTCTCTGATTTTTTATAATAACTAATTTTTGTAAACATAATTAATATTGGTTTTGAGTAAATCCTGTTTTATTTGACCTCTAAAAAATGCTGTAGCGGATATAGTAGCCTAACATTAAAAGTGCTTCGTGGGATACTTGCCTCGTGCGGGGATAGACGCCTCACTATAATTTTTTTAGATAGAAACGAATTTAATCAGTCTTTATTATTTACTGAGATCCGTTATTAAGTAAGTACTAATCAAAATATTGATCAACATTATGAAATAGTATTAAGTTTTACTGTTTTAAACTATAAAAGTACATCAAAAATAGCATCCAAACTTTAAGTTCCTTATTAGTAAAATATTATTATTTATCATAAAGATAGAACAATATGGCAATCAACTTTGGCATTAGCATTAATTATCACCAGTTCGTTCCGCTGATTTAGTGCAATACCCCGATCAGACTCGGATTGTTGTACACGCTCTCCTAACGCAGACTCTCTGTTACTTGATCATTTAGAGGATTAGACTCACGTTCTTGGCCGAGTTCCCCAACTGCCATATCTGATATAGCAAATTCAGCGTCAGACAGAGCATTTGGATATTGACTGGGTAGATTCGGCTGCCCCGAAACCCACTTAATGCATTGGCAGGAGTAGCCGCTCGAATCCACGCCATGGCTATTAGCTGACCTGAATTGTACCGGGTCAGTTTTTTCTTGCGAATTGGTGAGCATGAAATTGTTTGTTTCAGTATAATAATATTTTTTAAGGTAAACAAAGTAATATCACATCATTGCCTCGAGCAGTTTCTGGCATATCGAGAGAACTTGAATGGGAAGAAAGATCATCTGTAATCTGTAATACCTTTCCTCGCGGCTTCCCAAGTAACAATTTTAGTTTTAATATAGCCTACATAACGTTGTCTATACTATTTCATAAAACTTGTAATAAAGCTATATAGTCAAGCCAACAATAATATGACCATAAAAGACCTCTTATAAAACTTAAAGGGCCCACGCTACAATAAGCTGTGAGGGCCTATTTTTAAAACTATACAAAGCCTTATTAGTTTTATCTGGATTACTCTTTGCGATGAGTTGCAGTCCTCTACAAAACCTTTCATAAAACTAAAACCGTAATTTGAACTCATCAACCTATCCGTATAACGTTATCAAAACCATCATAAAACTACTCCTCAATCCTTTTTTAAGATAAAAAAGGCATTGGAAATACTATTTCAGCAAACCTTTTAGACTTGAAACTTCAAAATAAAAGTGATCTTTAAAACCATAATAATAATAATAAAACCAAATAGATTTATATGTTCCACTTTATAATAATTTAATATGCTGAAATGTAATTCAATCTTATTTTAAGTGCAGTTATAACAGTTTAATGTAGCAAATCTTACGGCGATTGAAAATTTACTGATTATATCACATAGGATAGCTCGAAAAATAATAACGCGCCTCAGACATAATTAAAATTAGGAAAAGTATAGAAATAATTGTAAAATATTTTTTTTTTATTTACACTATATTTAATGTTGATATTATTTTAATTACGTTCGGAATTGAAAAAAAAATATTTGAAAATGATACCCCTAGTTCTGAAATGGCTTATATTCCTGAAAATAATTAATTTAAAAATAATGAATTTTAAGCATAAAATGGCGATTTCGCATTAAAGCCTATTTGCTACTTATACAGCTGTAATAAAACTCTTTGATCTTTCATTCTATTGTAAATCCATTTGGTTTTAAGTAAATATATAATAATGATATAATGCCATTTGGTATTAAATAAAACGATTTAGTTTTGTATAAACGCATTATAAAACTTAGCGTACTTATGACACTTGCATGTGTGTATATGTATTTGCAATCTAACATAAATCTTGCTGCTGACCTTTACCATGCTTTTATACTATTTACAAGGCTAATAGTACCTATATGCATTGTTCGTACGAAGCATTTTTTACTAATTTGAATTCATACATTTCGGAGAAGTTTTAAATTTTTAATTTATAAAGGCAAAATAAATTTGTTTGACTTTAATTTAGTTGCTAATAAAACTGTTCGCTCTTTTTGAAATCTATTTGATCTCAGTTAAAACCGTTCTAGGTCTATTGAGACTCAAATAATGTTACTAACTCTTGCATAAATCTATTTAGTTTTATATGTATCCGCGATGAAACTTATTTCGACTTGTCGATTTCTTCTTGACGTTTAGCCATTTATAATCTAATTTGTAATCTATCATCCCAAAGGTGTCTCATCTCTTTAAAGTAAGATCATCACTTAACCATTTCCGTTTTTTTAATGGAGCATTAATTTGTAATTCACCGTCGCTAAGCATTTTTGGGATTAATAGTTCCAGTAAGTTAAGCTGGACAGATAATATCTTTTCTGTTGCCAAAGAAGCATAGAAATATCTTGGATTTCTTAAAAGGTGTAAGAAATATTTCGCCCCGTCAAATATAGCGCTACATATCTTATATCAGACCTAGAATGGACAATGTTCTTGCATATCACATGACGAAGACACTTGGAAAGACGTACTAGGTTTATACGGCATTTGACTAAGTCTCTTAATCTTAAAACGATTTTGTGAAATTGTGTATAAATACATTCCTACATAGCCCAGTAGCTCTCTAGACCAAATTGTATCTTAAATTTGACTTAAAGTAGCCGTCCGTGCTTCCTAATATAAGCTTCATGAGTCTTATTTTTAAGTTTTATCAAAGTTTAATACAATAGTCTTGGCGCATGCTATAAAACCTTAATAAAATCAAGTAGTGTTTAATTCCTATTTTGGTGCTTAGTGGTTTTATCCTAAGTGAATTGATGACAGCCATAAAAATTTTATAAGTACAAATGGACTTAAATGCTAAATAATCTTATTACTACTCTCCAGGAGGTTTTTAAAACATCACAATAAAATCAATTGTTCTAGAAGACCAATTGGCATGACATACAATCACCATAAATCTATTTAGCAACTTCAAAACCTTAATAAAACAATTGTAAAACTTGAGGAAAACTAAATAGCATTTAAATTGTTACTTGGGTTGCGTGGAATAAAATCTTCAGGTTTTCGCCTATACTTGCGAGGTATTTTACAATGAACGCATGAAACAGTTAGGTGTTTATTTTATTTAAAACAAGTTATAGTCACAGCAAGTTGGAAAAACCATTAAAAGAAAAAAATATGGCTTTGTTCGCTGAAGAGTTTGCTCTAGGGGCAACTATCCGCAAAAATAATTAGGGCGACTATCCTTTTTGATAGGGATACTTGCCCTTTTTATTTGCCAAATAAATAAAAAACTATTCAACAATAAAAAGTATTAAGGAGCAATAAAACGTATAACGTGTGTGGCTACTGCGACGGCTGACATTGCACAGAGGCCTACGGCAGAGCCACTTCTAATTATAGTGAAGCATTAACGCCTCCATCCCTAATATAGAGTATTCAATACCGGGGCATGTATCCGACTGGGGCAACTATCCGGCT
Organism: Dioctria linearis; assembly: GCA_963930735.1. Taxonomy (NCBI): domain Eukaryota; kingdom Metazoa; phylum Arthropoda; class Insecta; order Diptera; family Asilidae; genus Dioctria; species Dioctria linearis. Next base: position 14,858,806 of record OZ005743.1, on the reverse strand, counting down.
CTTACCCTACGCTTCAAAGCAAAAATGTGAATTCAAGTACTTGACAAAACTTTTCAATAATTATTGACAAACCGTAAAAATGTCGATACATCTTTCATTTAAATTCCACTGAAGAGACCAAGATTTTATCATCATAATATGAGTGTTCTAGAAAAGCTTGAAGAGGAGCACGCAGAACAGAACACTTGCTGTTTGTCGGCATCGGGAGCAAGTAAGTGGCCTTAGCGATACTTCTCAGTAAATATCAATCATTTATCGGGAAGAGTCCAGCAAGTCATTTAAATTAAACATTTCTTGACTTGCATATGTTGTGTAATTTTATGATAACACTTACAACGATCTATCGAAGAAACCTTCTTTGTCATAGATGTTTGGATTCGTTCCTTGTTTTGCGATAATGTTTTCAAAGCGTGTTGTCAATATCGATTTTACCACACTTTTCAAGACGCCAATATATGTACATGTTCTCGAAAAATGAAGTAGAACACCCTATTAGTCACTTTATTTTCAGTTATCTGAGAAAACATTGTACTTTTGTAATAATTGTCAATTTTATATGTATGGCCGCGGTAGTATCCTCTACACTGTTGACACACAGCTCGGATTCATTCGTTAAGAGATATGCTAACCCCATCGAAGTTGGCCTTTAACAGATTTTATCCTTCTATGATTGCGCAAACCAATTTTCCTTTAATTATTAACTGGTTTCATAGCCGCATCGAACGAAATTCGAAATAACGATAAATCACTCTGGTTCTGAGGTATTTTTCCAGAAGCGTATCTAGGGGGATCAAGGGGAGCTATTGCTCCCCCTGGGTTACATTATCAAAATGTAACGCTTTCCTACCAACGAAATTCAGATTACACGAATTTAACCATAAATATTGGGGTATTCACTCTTTAATGTATCAGTGTAACCGATGTAAAAATACAACAAGAATTTACAAAAAAGAGTGAACACACCCTTTAGCCTTTAGCTTACTTCGAAATGTAACAGGGTGATAAAATGAACCCCTAGGAGCTCTCCCCGGCCCCGAAAAAAATTGAAAAAATCCTCAAGATTCCCAGGAGTCGTAGTTATTATAAAAAAAAGTATTATGAATATCCGGTTAAAAATAGCTGAGATAAAAACAAAATTACCTCAACAGAACGACTTAAATTAAGGAAATACCGGTTTTTCATGGCGTTTTCTGACCGTTTTGGTCGTTTTCAAAGTTTTTATTTCTACTATCTATTACTACTTAATTATACACTTTTTCAGTATAAGGTCAGCGGATAAAATGAAGCCCGTTTTGTTTGGAACGTTTATTTCTAATTAGTTTTCCGCTCGGGCTGATAGTTAAGGAGAAAGCTTAATAATAGTAGAACAACATCCTTTTACGACGGCTTTTTGCCGTGATGTAAAAATTTACAATTTCTCTTTAAGGAATAACGGTGCTTCTGAGGAATTTTTTTTGAAAAGATGAAAAAGTTTTGAAATCGAACAACTACATATGTATGTCTATGATCGAAAAAAAAAATTAAAAAATAACTCATATGTAGCAATAGGGTATATGGGACCCAGATGAGGAAAAACTTTGAACTTCGGGAGGAAAAGCTCAGTGAGAAAATGTGTCGAATTGCAAATAATAACATACTAGTAGATGAAGAATTTTGTTACCTTTAATTTGAATGTAAATTTTTTTCTCTAGGGGCATCCGTTATGATGCAGGGTCTGATAAAGTGAAAAAGTGGCTTTTAGGTAAAATGTAAGAGGGTGGAAAAAATACTCTACGAAGTATACCGGTTTGAAAATTTAAAAACGCCATTCCATACAGCTCAGCTCTCTTTTTATACCCTAGATGAAATCTATAGGGGTATACTAAGTTTGTCCTTCTGTTTGTAACACTTCGAAATAATGATGGTAGAGCAAAACGCATTGGACACCCACGCATAATATTAAAAGTTATTTTTATTTTTGCATGTCCGTCCGTCTGTGCGCACGATAACTGGAGAACGCGTATACTTAGAGAGCTGAAATTTTGTACACGAACTTTTAAAAAAAAAGTAAAATTAAGTTCGAAAATGAAACAAATCGGGCAACTCCTCCTTCGTGTCGTGGGGCTGCCATACAAAAATTTCGTTTTCCGTTATATATTTGAACACTGCCTGAGAACGCGTCGACGTAGAGAGCTGAAATTAGGTACGTGGTGTTTTTATTGTACTAGCAAATAAAATTTCAAAAATGGACTAAATCGGGCCACCCATTCTTGGTGTTGCCTTATAAAAATTTAGGTTTTTTATGTATACTGTGAAAACGATCAGTCCAAACTACTTGTACTATAAACTTCTATAGTATATGAAGTCCTATAAAATTGGTTATAATCATTTTTGCTGTCCGACGAACCGTTCTAGAAATATCTGCGAAAAACCACTGCAAAAATCAAAATTGCTCAAATGGGTACCCATACGAAATTTCATACGGACATTCATCTAGGGCAGCGGTCGGGGAACTTTTTTAGTCATTACCTAAAAATATTTTTGTGTAAGTCGATATTACCCCACATTCTGAAAAGCAAAAAATAAGGCAAGGTGCTTTTAGATTTATTCATTATTCATTGAATTTATTGGAATTTACATGAAAACTCTGTATAAGTAAATAAAAATTATAAACAACATCATTCTAAACGACTATACTTTTTGGAGAAATGATGTTGTTCCATCTTTGACAGAATAACTTCAAAATTGGTGCATTTTGAAGTAAGCGCAGTCGATTTCTGTTTTTCGTTTTTATGTTCATTAAAGTAGAAAATCCTTGTTCGCAAAGGTTCTGACATCCAGAAAGACGACAGATCTGCTTTGCTCTCAAATTGTATGCGAGCATCATTATTGCAGCGGAGTTCAAGAAGTGCTTCCAAGTTTTGAGGTTTTTGTAGTATGATAGATACTTCACATTTGAAAGGGGTGCATTTTTTATAATCCAAATTGCTATATAAAATAAACAAAATTTTAGCGCCGCCCTTATTATCAGATAATATATCTTGGCGTTGCCTTTGTATGACTGACATAATTTAGGCAGCAATTACAATTTCATAAAATATGAAATGTCAGAAATGTTGACCTGGCATGCAATAGGCAGTAGGCCCTCTTGTTATTTTCCCCCGGACAATAAGTAATACTGTCATTGAATTGCTTAAACACATACACTGTAATCGCATGGTAGCCCGCTTATTTATTCAATGTTACAAAGAATTCCCTTGGTTTGGAAGACAGATGTGAATGCAAACTATCCAAATGTTTTTTTAGTTGACTTTTTTTTTAAAGATTCTGTAGTCAGGACTATCAAACATACAATAGCACTGCGGTTTCATTACATCTTTATCTTCTATTGAATTCCTGAAAAATCTATCACGTTAGTCGCTCAACAATAGCGTATTCCGAATATTTTTATATAAAAAAAATACTATAACAGGTTTATAAAATAACTTTTTTAAATGTCATAATTACCCTCAATAATTTCATTTTTACCCCATTTGGGGTAATTTACCCCGGTTCCCCGACCGCTGATCTAGGGTATCATAAGAATTGGTCTTAGACTAATATTAGCTTTTTTACTTGTTTTCCATAACTTTAATCCCCTCATCGAGCTAAAGACGAATCCACAGTTGGTTTTGTGATTCCCCCCTCCCCCCGCCCAACCGTCTCTCCGCAAAAAAGGTTCGAATATTGAAAATAATTACAGCAAAATTCTGAACTTCAAATACTATTATTAAGTAACTTAGGAGCGAAAAAGTAAATCGATCACACCAATTTGTTTTTTGTTGATGTTTTATGAAGTTTTCTAGAAAGTTTCATACTGTTTGATGCGCCATTACTTGTGTTGTGGGTTCACAAATTTGCAGCTCCTTTTTTTGTGGGAGAAAACCGTGCAGCGAGTAGATGTAAATTGAACACCCCGCTAAATCAACCCAGTACAACCTAGAAAAAATATAAGTACACCAGTCGATAGTCCTCAAAAGATCTTTCATTGAGCGCACCGGAAATTTTCCTAGGACACTCCCCTCCCCTTCTGCACACCCTGAAATTTGACATTCAATCTGATCTCCTAAGAACAACTATACAAGTCGGTTTACACTGCCAATTTGTGAATGTAAAAACACAAGACCCTTGTATTGCATTTTAAATGCATAGGCCTTGTATTACTGTACTGGGTTGTAATCAAATACACCTTTTACAATGATACACTCGTGAATACCCCTACTGAATGTCTGATTTTCGTGTGAAGCAGTTTTGCTCTAATAGAGGTAGGTACTTAAATATAATTCTGAAAAAAACACATTTATTTATTTCGTCATAAGTTAAAACAGTATTCGCCACTGAATTGGTTTGCGATGCTGCAGAATTGTTGAATATACAGGGAAGTGGTGTAATAACCGAAGGCTACGGATAGGTCATGTTTAGAAGTGCAAAAAATTGTAGGGTGGGGGGAGGGGGTTTATCTTAACGGTTTGCGATATAACGGCACTTAAAAATAATCGTTGGACCTTTCCAATGGTCTATAATTTTTTTCTTTTGTTCTCTCCGTTGTGAAATTATGGCACAACAAAATTCAAATTTCGGAATTTTTACTCGTTTTTTTTAACTACTATTTTTATCAAAAACCTAGTCAGCAATACCAATTTTTCATATTGGATTTGAAGCCCACAGCCTAAGTTTTAAAATAACCTATCACACTCTGTACCGAAAATGTAACCCTTTCTGTTTTTTTTTGCATTTTTTCTTAAGCATATCTATCGAAAATGGCTGAAAAAGTGCAATAAGTGCCAGTAAATATGCAATTATCTCTTGGAATTGACCTTTTTCACCCATTTTCGCTGGATATGCTTAAGAAAAAGTGCAAAAAACGCAAAAATGGCTAAATTTTGGGTACATGATGTCATATTCTGTCAATTCAAAGCTTAGCTTTGGCCTTCATAAATGCTATATGCAAAATTAGTATTGATGATGTACTTTGTGATAAAAATAATAGTTAAATAAAAAAAAACAGAGGGGGACATAACTTCAAAACGGAGAGGAGGAGGGACCCTTCCAACTTTTATCTATCTATCAAAGTTTGAATCATCATCATAGGGTGCAACGTTCTGAAGTTATAGGGTGATCTATAAAAACATACCCAAATATTTTTAAGTCCCGTTATCTGGGAAACCGGTAGTCTTGTGTAAACCACGACGATTTATCAAAATAGCTGTCAGTTCGCGATACCAGTAAAATTGTTAGGATTGTATACCTACCTTTCTTAGTGATTCCCCACTTAAAACAGATTCATATTTCATATGAGAAAATTCAATATTTGTACGTATTTATAATTGAGATCACTGGACCTTGCTTGTAATATGAATACAGTCTCTTTGATGTGGTTTTAGTATATTTTTCAAAAGCCTTGTGTATAGAAGTATTTATATAGTATTTGCGAAAAGGTTTATCCCTTGAATATATGTTTACAATATTTCTCACTTTCTTAAGATGCATCTATTTAAAAACTAATTACATAGGTACTTAAGCTAAATTAACAATGTTATTAAATTTAAAACTAATTCAGGTAAACTTGAACACATGAGCATTTACAAATAAAATTGGAAACTATAAAATTTTACCAATTGTGGAATCTACTAATCTACTATAAAAGAAGACAAGAGACTCAAACAGCCTCTCATACTACTATATATCAAGAGAATAACATCCATAAAGAAGTCGCTTCTTGCATAACATTTTGTACGAGAGAATTTTCAGACTCGCTGAGAAAGATAGTTGGCTACTGAAGTGCATTATAATTATTGTTATAGCTAATTTTGGAAGAATAAAGCCTAGACAAAGGAAGCTGTTGTAGATTTGTATACATACCTACTTATATTAATTTTATTTTGAATTAAGAGATTTTTGTTATGTTTTCCTTCAGTATAAAATGTGAATATACTTTCTCATGCTTGAACTACATACTTGAAGCTAGAGGTCTATTTTTGTTTCTCTTTTCATTTTTAAATATTGTAAGCGAAGAAAATCATAAGTCCTCTGGTCTCTAAACCATCAGAAACGAAAACCCAAGAAGAGCTGGGAAGGAATATCGATACTGGCAATTATAGAGGTATATACGTGACGATATACCCGCGATGTATTTACTCGAGAATCAAGTAGTCTTGATGAAATCGAGGAGCCTGGAGAAAAATAAAATGTGAAGGATAACAAAAGATATATACGAAATGTCAGTAAAAGGCTGAGGACTGAAAAATGACTTTTAGTTTGAGAATAAGTTGTCTCTTAATATGAAATAAGATTTATTTCAATACAGTGGCACCTTTTTTTAATATGCTTGCTCCCATAAAATTGTAAACCTAGATAAGCCTCTGATTTTTCACGGTTTATTGCATGATGGTAACTAACTAACCTTAAGGAGGGTTAGAGCTTTCGAGCTCAGTTCAAATAACTATAACATCACAAGCCCAGTTTTGCAAAGCACAATTTAATTTGTAGTACAAACTTTACATAATTATAGAATTTCGGCTTACCAATTTGTCTCCGCTAAATTTTTTCATATTAAAAGCATCCTTAATCATTAAAAGAAAAATTATTGTTTCATAGGCCCCTTCAATGGTATTGATATAATACAAGCTTCCCTAAGTTTAGGCGACCCGGTATTCAAGAATATTACGAATTGAGAATAGCAGCACACAAAAACACACTCAAATCAATTCTAACTGAATTAAATTTGCGAAGAGAAATAAACAATTTTCGCACCGAAAATCAGAATTGCAAATAGCAATATAAAACTCCACATAAATATTAAAAATTATTTACGTTTTTCATTTCGGTAGCGATTTGGAAACAAACCTGGTGAAAACATCTTTTTCAAATTTCATCTTTGCCTCTATCTCGCCCCCACTCACCACCCCCCCCTCCCGTTATTCCCAATTTCTTTCAAACCAACTCTGCTATGGTGGGAGTAGAGAAATACTGAAAGGTAAATGTTCCTGCGTTTGTCAAGCTAATTGAGCGCAAATATTTACACAGCACAGCTGAAAGACGAAGGTAAGGTTTTCAGAAAATGAAATGAAAATGGGGAAAAATAAAGGAAAGAAAATGCTTCCGCAGCTAAATCTAAATCAATAGAAAAAGCAGGTCTATTCCAGTTTCCTTTTTTTTCCGTATTTATTTTTTTTTTTATTGCCAAGAAGAGAGTAAGAGACATCAAAATTTATACGAAAATGTAAAATTATTTTTCGTAAAATTTTTTATTCCGGGCAAAGATAGGTGTGGAATAAGAGTAAAAGGTACATGGGGTAATTTACAAAGATTAAAGTCAATTACCGTTGTCATGGGAGGTATCTTTTCGGGCGACCTGGATATGATTTTTATTCTTCATTTATGTTCATTTAGGAAAAACAAATATATTTTGAGAATGCCAATTCATAGGAACACAAGAGGAATATTGTATTTTGAGTAGGAATGCAGGCTTGTCCTCTTTCGGCTGCTTACAATTTTATTTTTTATTGGGAACAAGACTGTTATTAATTTGGTTGGATAAGAGGAAAAGAATGTTGAATAATTTTTTTTTTCATGGTAAAATGGAATGGTTTTAAGCTTTAGGGGACTTTGAGTCCATTTGTTTCAAGCATTTGTCAGTATTGAGTAAGTGCGTTAAGTTTCATGAATATTAGTGTTTTTGATATCTTTTTCAAAAAATAGTAACTAAGCAACATACTCGTATATAAGAATGTAAGATATTAGTGTTGAAAAGTAATCATTATTTGTGGAATTAATTGCCATATTATTTCCATTACTTTAAATTAACATTTTTTAATTACAAATATGTGCTAAATATTGTGTTATCTTAAGACAGGAATTTTTTTTTAGAAATTCTAATTAATTTGAGAATATTTGCATAGAAGAAAAGACATTTGAAAGTAATATAGGAGTTAAAATCGGGTATTAATCAGAGCTGTAAAATTCAAGTACCATTACTATTATCACTGCCAAGTATTTAAGAATTGAAAATTCGTATTGCCAGTTCTGTTGTATTGCAATTATAATTTTACTGTACCATTCCAGAAATTGCAAATAATACTTTAAAATACCGAGAGGTACTTGCAACCCAAAACGCCTCCATTCCCTACCTCTTTTTCCTCATCTACAAAGTCTGTTCTACGGCACCATTAGGTATTCCCAAAGGTTTAGCAACATCATAAAAAAAAATTGCTATAATTTGGATTCCAAAACAAAAGTACTTATAAATTCCCGAAAGTATTTAAAAATTATTTGTGATTTACTATATAATTCCTTTCACATCTTTTCCAATACTTACAATTTTTTTTTTAATTACTTCTAAAACTTCAGTATTAAATGTGATATTGTGGTTGTATTTGTCATCTCATTCATGATTGCTTTTTTATTTTTTATTTAAGAAATTTTTTTCGCTGTTGTGAGGTGCAATGGAATTAAGTAGTGTGGACAAGCCTGTTTGCTTGCAAAAAATCGTGTAAGCCAAGGGGTTAAAAAATTATTTCGTACTTTTTTAATACCTTTTGGTATTTATGAGTAGTGTGAACGTGTGTGCCTATTTATTCTATTTAAAATTACGTAATAGCCTTAGTGTATTATTTCTGAATCTAGTCTAATGTTAATTAAGTGTTTTCTATTTCTATATGTGCGGCACGCTTCTTTGGCCTCTCTCTTCTTTTTGTTGTCCTCAATAGAGGCAGAGCTGGCGACCACAAAACTTACGTCATTTCATAAACAAAATTTTCCATCTTATCATACTCTCTTAACACCGTTGATGACTTTTTCGGAAGTCTGCCTGGCTTCCAGTGGTGGAGGGTGCTGCAAGATTGGCTCGAAGGCCTTAAAAAACGGTTAACTTACGCGATTTTATAAAAACTGATTTTTGGTGTGGCAGGTGAAATTTATATTTCATGATGAATGGTAAAAATTGCAGATACACTGGATGGTGGGAAAGTGTTATCAGACGGCAACAAAGACGCGGAAAAATGTGTATAACTTACGTCATATCACGATAACTCGAGAGTACAGAAATCTTGCACACGGACTTCTTAAGAAGAAAGCAAATTTATATCCGAAAATGGGACCAATCAGGTAACTTCTTCATATTGTTTCCATACAAAATTCTTGTTTTTCATTATATATATTAGGGTACTGCCTAAGAATGCATAGACGTAGAGAGCTGAAATTTGGTATAAAGTGTTTGCATAGCAAAAGTAAATACTAGTGCAAAAATATACTGAATCGGGCAACCCTTTCCTAGTGCTGTCATATAAATGTTTCCTTTTTCACTTTATATTTGAACACTGCCTGAGAACGCGTCGACGAGCAGCACTGAAGTTTTGAACACACCGTTCTCACAACAAATAATTATAAAAAAATCAAGGCACAAGGGGTTGGAGTGTACTCCAGACACTGCCAGTGGCACGAGTCTTATAGAGTGTCGCACAAATGTAGTGTTTTTCCTAGCGACGATTTAACAGGTGGTAGTAATTGCAACTATGTACAGAGAGTCCACACGACATATCTGTATATACACTGACATCCAGGCAGCCATTAAAGCGCTGGATGCTGTGCTGGTTAAATCAAAATTAATGCAGTTATGCAAGACCAGCCTTGAGGAATTGACTACTCGGCACAAGGTGACCCTATGCTGGGTACCTGGCCACAGGGATATACCAGGCAACAAGATCTGACGTGTTGGCCAAAAAGGGCTCTGAAATGGATAGCTCCTCAGCGATAGCTTATGTGAGAATCCCGATTGGAGGTGTCAAAAGGATCAGGACCTTCAATGGATCAATAAAAAAACCTGCCGTATTACAAGGTAATTGTGGGATGCATGTGTCAGAAAAAGGGAAAATGAACTGATTAGTTTCAGTAGAACATATAGTACCAGGAATTTAGTAGGGGTCATTACGTGTGATTGGGCCATAGAAGACCCTGCTAGAAAACTGGGAATAGTGCCGAACGATTTCTGCAGGAGCTGTAAGTATATGGAGGAAACCGAATACGCCTAACACGTGCTTTTCTGGTGTCCTGTTCTAATGAACAGAAGTGTAGGCTATTAGCTAACTACTTCTTTTCAAGTCTGGGTGAGCTGCAAAGCAAAGAGTTTAGACGCATCCAGAATTTTCTAAGGGAAGCAGATGGATTTAGGGTGACTTTAAAGGTTATCCCATGAAGATGAGGGGCTTAATGATCTAAGAGAAGTTGGCTAGGGATTTCTAGCAGCACCCTCTTACCTAATCGAATATACGTGGAAACTGATATTGACAATATCGAAATCTTTTTTAAATAGCACATAGACAAGCATTAAGAATCTTTTATGCATATTTTTTACATCATTATTCGAATCTGCTAACAATTTACTTCCGGTATTGTGCTCACTTAATTGTTCATTATCAATATCCTTCTCCTTGTCACTATAATATTCAGATTTAATGCATCTAGTTCCCATATATTACCATTGTACCACTTGTGGAATTCACTGCACGACACAAGGTTACCCTATGCTGGGTTTCGGGTCATAGACCAAGATAATGAGATGATTGATGCGTTGGCCAAAAAGGGCTCTGAAATGGATAACTCTGCAGCAGTAGCCTATGTAAGAATCCCGATCGGACTTCTAAAAAGGGAAATCATCAGGGTGCGCCTATCCATACGCCACCGGTGGTCAACAAATAAACCTGTCGTATTGCGAGGCAATTAACTGCGAATATGTTAGAGGAAGAAGTCAAAAGAATTCCTTAATGGTAGTAGAACTGATACTAGGAGTCTTATATAGTAGCTATCAATACGAAACATTGAGTCATTGGAGACCATAACAGTAGACTGAAAATAGCAACGAATGATTTTTGCTGAAATTGTAATGATTCGGAAGAAATCTTGAGAGTTCTCCGATCTGATGAGTAAAAGATATAGGCTACTTGGTAGCTATCTCTTTTCATATCTGGGGAAACTGCAAGGTAAAGAGCTAATAGGTATCCTGAGATTCTTTAGGGAAGCTGGATGGATTTCTGGCACTTTCAAAAAGATTTTCCTATGAGGTCAAGGGGAACCATGGACTCATTGAAGGTATAAGTGAATCAGGCCTGGACATCTCCGGTAACACCCCTCTTCAGTAACGCACCCAGGATTTGGCTTTGGGAGGGGGGACCATAGGTGTCCCAAGTCCTAACGAGTCCGAATAATAGGGCTCTAAAGTCACGTCCTGCACCCATCTGAGCACTTAAGGACTGCTATTGTATATTAAGAGGCTTTATTTTATTTTATCGGACTTTGGAATAATATATAGACCACATTTTATACATTATTTGTAAATTATGTGCAGAAAATTGACATTCTGGAGGGGGACCGGTCCCGTTCGTCGCCCCTCTCGGTGCGCCCCTGCCCTCTTACCTAACCAACATTATCTATAGTTTATGAAAAAAAAAAAATTTTACTACTGACGGGTTACTGTGACCCATAAATAGATTTTCAGACAGACACATGTGCACAGTTACAAAACTAATATATGACTGAAATCCATTTCTAGTTTTAGACAAGTAGGTACGTGAAGCCGTAACAAGAGGCAACTTCATGTACGCATAGAAATCATGTTTAAACTGAAAGAAAACTTGGGTGACAGTGACTCGTCTTTAGTAGGGGAGGTGCTTGGTACCTTGGTTCACTTTTTTGAAAAGTCTTTTTTTTTATACAAAACTAATGAGACAAATTTTAAGCAACCAATAATTATAGATTCACCAATCCATAATCTTTCCAATAATAGTCGAATATGCGTCAGTGAAAAATTTACATTTTAGGATATATGAAAGAAAATATGAACGTCCATCTTTCGGTCCAAGGTACAAAATCCGCCTGTACCATGGATAGTAGGGTATTGCACCTTGAACCTTTTTAATTTACTAAGAAGAATTGATGGTATATCAACACAGTGAAATTAAATAACACTCTTTATTCAACCAACAATAATAATATTCGTAAAGCAGGTTACTAAACAACAAAATTGCTATACATATTTAATTTATTATTTATGTAAAGGACAGTCTATGGATTTTTTTGACTTGTCTGTGGTACAAAATATTTAAAGTGTCCAATGTACTTACCCCCCTCCCCCCTAACAAATCCGACCTTTGAAATATGTAAAAGCGTACATTCACCACAATTTATAATAGTAAATATAAAGAAGTTTTACCTGCGCTGGAATCCAAAGATATATGAAGACTAGAACTCCAATACTTTCAATTCTTTCTGACTGGAAAATATTTTCTTTTTTCACGAATTTTCTTTAAAGCGCAATAACTGCATATTTTTCCGACAAACAAATTCCCAGAATAATTTAAGTATCATCTGTTGATTAGTAAAATAAAATTGCGTTTATGTAGGTAGTAACTACAGTCCGTGTGGAAAATGAAATGAGCAAGATACACATATGTCCAAGGTACAGCATATTTCCCTAAGCATGGGTTGAGCTCATAAATCAAAGATGGTATGCTTCGAACATTAATATGACAATATAATGCGGTTATTTTTATCAGGATTCGAACTCAATGAAGTCATGCCATTCTCTAATGAAACATATTTAAAAAATATCCATATCTACATATATAACCAGTAATGAATGATGCCCAATATTTTATGTTATTTTTATCTTGCGATGAGGAAAGCACCTGCATATATAAATCATTAAATTCAATGGGTTTATTTTTAACTACAATACCAAAATACCAGTAAAAAAGAACACAATAATCAAAATCTCAGTAGAATATCACCACAAAAAGAAAAATAATAATAATTTATTCATCAACAAATAAAATCTGTCGAAATCAAAGCTTGTAGCTCTTCTAAATAAGTCGAGTCCTAAGAATCATCCCAAAAAATATCCATTCCCACATAAAAATTGTGCCAATAATAAGTCGGTCTCCATGAATTTTTATTGAATTCCTTACGCTGGCTGACTGCGGTAGCATAAAAGTTGATTTCCTATAGGATATTGAATTAGATTCCTTCCTTAAATCTTATTACAGGAAATTGTCATAGGAAAAGTATAAGTGAATATCTGTGGGATATTTGTGTCTAGTCAAAATCTTAGAGTCGATTAGGAGGGATTTTGATTTGGGTTTATATCTTTGTGCCCCGGATTTCGATATTTATATGTAATATGTATGTATTATGTGACTAGAGGAAATCATAGAATATATTAAGTTTATAACAACAACACAAACCAACCAACCAATCTAGTTAGGAAAGCTACTATGTAGCTGCCTATATAGTCTGGATTACTTATACTTAATAGTTCTGGCGAGGAGACTTAGATTTCGCATATAAGGCAATTTTATCAAATTATTTTTCCAGAATTTTATGAGCAAAGCAAAACAATATTTTTTTCCGTTCTACTTTATTGAAGAGATCCGAATGCCTTGAGGGAAATCCTTAATTGGGGTCATATTATTGTCCTCAAATTGGGCAATCTATATGAGATAATCAATTTCAATAAATTTTATTGCATGTCATTTTGTGGAATTATTAGATTTAGACGATTCTGTAGTAATTACCTTTTCAGTTTCGATTTATAAAAGCCTCAAGCTACCTAATGTAAAACATATATAGAAATTATTGTTTCAACAAGCATTGCAATGACTTAATTTAATTGGCATGTAACATAGGATGGCACTGTACATATGTTGGAATTCACCTGGGTCTTCTATAAAGTTAATAATACAGAGAGCAATTCGAATCTTTTGAGTTCTCACTTACTTGAAATTTCGATTCAGTGCTTGACTGCCATTAATTTAATTTAATTGAAATTTCACAGAAATTTTGGTATGGGGCCATACGGTCTGAATATCAATTATGTTGGTTATTTCATTTGGTTGCACATACATATTATGTACCTACATTAGATATTTTGAATAATTTTGCAGATTGATTCATTAAATATAAGGATAGGGTTTAAAATGATATAAAAGAATAAGAAAAATTATCACCTTCCCATGCCTAATCCTGTCAAACTTTTCTTTATTAGGTTGTGCAACAAAACTACTCAAGCTATACGTTCAGCTCGAATTCAATTCTACTCTTCAAAACTTGATCCTTTTCAATCATCCCGTACATTATGGCGTAATATTCATTCTTTAGGTCTCAGTAAATCCAATCAACATAATTGTGATATTGATCCAGATAGTTTGAATGATTATTTCTCCCGTGCCAATACAAATATGTCAAGCAATCCCCTTAATTCAGTTCTTCAAAGTTCTCATGTTGAGGCAATTTTTTCTTTCCGAAATGTTACTAAAACTGAAATTATATTGGCACTTTCCTCTATTAAGGGGTTATCTACTAGAGCAGATAACATTTCCACTTCAATTTCAATTTAATTTATTTAGCTGGATTGGTACACAAAATTTACAATCGTTTGTAAGCACTCGAAAAAATAATTTTAGAGAAAACAATGTTCAAATAGTTATTAATAAGTTAATGTCATACGTTGCTTAAAATAATAATGAAATCATAACCAAAACTAAATTTAGAAAAAAAGAACAAAACTTATTATTTGATTAATTAATTAATTAGCAGCACTCTTGAAACCATTCAGATCTGTATTGAAGATAGCAGCCTCTTAAATTCACCAACAGTAACCGCTCTCTGCACGGTTGTAGGTAATAAGTTCCAAAGCCGTGGGATCTGAATGAAGAAGGAGCCTTCCTGAACCAAGCGACTATGACGTGGAATCAGAAGATCCCAACGTCGCTGAGATTGGAGAAACTGGATCTCATCCATTAAGTAATCAGGGCTTGAAGAGGAATAGAATTAATTGCCTGGCGTCTTAGGTAAATATTCAGTTGGCAGCCCAGTATTCTGGGAACAAAATTAGAGACATGGTCAAATCTGCGTAAATTGAAACTAAACCGAATACAACCATTATAGGCCACATTTATTCGACGAGAGGAATTGCTATCCAAATTAGGAAAAATCAAATTCCCGTAAGAAAAGTAGGGCAGGATGAGAGTTTTCACCAATATACATTTGATGTCCACACTTAATAATTTAGCAGAGAGCCAGAGTCGACGCAAACCTCCATACACCTTACTCAGCACTGCACGCACATGATCACAACATTTCATTCTTCTATTAAGAGCGACACCGAGATTCGTAACTTCGCTTACCCTAGTCAATATTTCACCCCAAAACATGATCTGCGGAATATCAGTTTCCAAGCTGTAATTGGAAAAAAATTAAATATTTCGATTTATTGGCATTTAACATCAAAGGTTACGTTGAGACCAATCGTAAATTCGCATTAAGTCATCGTTAATCCTTACAATGGAGTCTTCAATCAGCCCGAGAGGCGTGCTATTGTATATATTTGTAAATCATCAACATATAAATGGTCACTAACCTCTTGAATAATGTCAGGTAAATCATTAATGAATAAGGAAAAGATCAGTGGACCTAAAATAGACCCTTGGGGAACGCCGCAGAAAAGCGGCTGTAAATCAGAAAGATGCTCGCTGACTCGCACTTGCTGATACCTATCGCCTAAGAAGCTCTGTATCAATTGGATGGCACTAAATGAAAATAGGAAAAATGTTTGAAGTTTGTTGAGGAGCATAGAGTGATTTACACAGTCAAAAGCTTTTGTAATGTCGAGTAAAACCAGTATTGAAATCTGGTCGTTATCCAGGCCTATTCTTATGTCTGTAGTAACCTTTAGGACAGCCGATTGACAGGTATACCTGGTCTGAAACCTGATTGACAGCGCGAAAGCATTCTGTTGTTATCTACAAACAATTCGATCTGAGTGTACATCATCTTTTCCAAAGCCTTCGCAAGGAAACACAAAATGTTGATGGGTCTAAAATCAGATGGGTTAACAGCAGATCTTATTTTAGGGATAGGTAGCACAGTAGCAATTTTCCATCTAGAAGGAAAGGTAGATGATGTTAGGGAGGTATTTAAAATAAATAGTATATAGGGAATAATGTAAGGCAGCAATAATTTTAGGAACTTAGGGTATATGTTATAAGGACCAGTGGCACTAGATTTAATAGAGAATATGGACTCATAACACTCTGCATTATCAATACACCGAAAAGAGATAGAATTGCTATACTCAGGGTTATTTAAGCATGGTGTGCTGCCAGGTAATGATGAATGATTCATATTATGCGACACATAAAATCTGTTCAGGTCATTAGGATTGAGTGAGGTTTCCTCTTTGGTGCTTCCACATACTCCAACTTGCTTGAGATTTTTCCATAGAATCTTGTTAGAAAGCATAGGGTTGAATTTTTGTTTGAGATACCTATATTTGGCCGACTTAATGGCCGAGGTTGCTTTATTCCGTGCTTTTTTGAATAACACCCGTGAAGAAATTGTTTCAAGGCATCTAAACTCCCTATAGAAGAACTCCCTTTCTGCAATTAGACGGCCGATATTGGGCGTGAACCAAGGGCAGGCATTTAGCCTTCATTGACCATAAGTTCTTCAAACTTTTACTGCCAATATTGCTACCTTTTATAATGCACATTATTAATACCTGAATTACAACCCATATCTTTCGTTCAGTTTGGAAAGTAGCCAAAGTGTTTCCCATTCCTAAAAATCGACGCCCGAATACCGGTCGATTAGTATTCTGCCGATATTATCGAAGGTTTTAGAGAGACTACTTGCTGGATCAGATGAAACTATATTTATCCAATGCTAATCTCCTTTCCCAATCCCAGTCGGTGTTTCGTTCTAGACACAGTACTACATCTGTACCTCTCCATTTATGTGATGAAATTCGTATTAAATTAAAAATAAATGTGCTGGGGCTTGAAGCCGAATTGGATGTCCTAACTGATATTTAGGTCGAGGCAGGTTTTTCTATTTGTTGACGGACTATTTTCTCGAAAAATTTGTCCAGGTGGACAGAAAAGAAATTGGGCGGAGCTCATCAAGGTTTTTCGTGTTTCCTTTTTTGGAAATCGGGAGTAAGTGCGCGGTTTTCCAGATATCAAGGAAGTATAAATTATTGAGGCTGTTATTGAAAATAATTGTCAGAAATTCTATGGCGACAAGTGGGATTGTTTTTGATAACTTTGTTGGAAATGTTATCTGGTCCGGCGGACTTTGTGCCTTTGATAGTCCTGATAATGGCGAAAACGTGAGCAGGGTTTGAAAAGATTCTTATATCGTCCGGGCTTAAGAACACGTTTGTGTAATTAAAGATTGTGGCGGAGGATCCTACTGCCTGGGCAGTGAAGTCGTCAACGGTCGAGTGTACAGTGGTTGTAGAGTTTGCATCATTTAGAGATGAGTTGTCTTTGAAAGTGGACTGGAAATATTCCGTGAAAGCTTTGCATTTTTCATGGTGCCCTCTACTGCGGTTCGTCGGCTTTATATAGCCGCCGTATCCAGTTATGCCTTGGTCTCATGAAGTGTTGCCCTGGCAACGCTGTCTTTGTTGGTTCGTACCACTGACATATATATAAATGGACTGCTTGATCTCCTGTTTCATATGGCACCAATTTTGATTTCAGAAAGTATGCTCTCACTGTCAATGCTACCAACTGTGGTAAACTGGCATTATATTTAAATTATTTGGGAATTTACGTATATACAGTCAGTGCGATTTACCGAATTTACCACAAAAGTATTTGGGACTATTTTTATCGATAAATTTTAATTATGAGTCGAAGGAAGTGTTTTTTACAAGGATTTTTACAAGCAATTTCTCGTTCCTAATCGTTACACTTCAGTGGAAAAGTATGCTCTCACGGAAAGAGACAGGAATATGAAAGTGGTGCCATTTGCTTTCATGCATTTTTGTTTCAACAAGCAGTCCATTTATATACATGTCAGTGGTTCGTACATGGACAGCTGGTTGACGTAATGTCATTTGATATTGCGAAAAATATGTAAATATACGCAGGAACATGAGATTTTGATGAGCTAATGATATATTTAGTTTATTAATGTGATTTTCTTAATTTTTTAATTACCTTTTTTATTGTTTTTAAATACAAAGAGCAGTGCTCGTGAACAAATCACAGCCTTAAAATTTGTATAATATGACCAGTAAATGTTTGGGTGAATTTTTCTTTCAAAAAATTGTTAGGTTAAAACATCATGGATGATCTACTGAACATTACAGGATGAGATTATAGGTGAAATGATAGTATGTGAACCGAACATTGGTTTTTTAAAAATTCAAAATGG
This sequence comes from Dioctria linearis, assembly GCA_963930735.1. Taxonomy (NCBI): domain Eukaryota; kingdom Metazoa; phylum Arthropoda; class Insecta; order Diptera; family Asilidae; genus Dioctria; species Dioctria linearis. The sequence goes on along the minus strand of OZ005743.1, from coordinate 14,840,575 downwards.
GGAGTACGGGATGACGGCGTCGTCCATCTCACCGTAGTAAAATGCTGTCAAAATAGTTTTGATTCACTCACTTTTCATACACTTCACAGATTTTGTCGTGAAAAAATTAGAAAATTGTAGCTATTTTTTCGCGATAAATATAAATATGTATGTGAAAAGAGTGTTTATATGTATATATCAGGTATACTTTAAAATGTATGGTGAAATCAAGTGGGAGTACGATATCGTGGATAACCATGACGAAAACGTAACGTGACTCAAATAAAATATCGTGGAATGCTACGATAACAACACCATTAAATTTTCGAATACAAAAATTTTAGATTAAGCAAAGAATTAGCACATAATTAGCACATAAAGCTTAAGTGAATGAAAACTATTTTCATAGCATTTTAGCTATGGCAAGGTGGAAGACAACATCGTGCTGCACTCCCAACCCCCACACATTTCGGTTTAAAAAAAAAACGAAATTTTTGAAAACAAAATTTTTAGATTTGCTAAACAATTAGCACATAAATGTGGAGTGAATCAAAACGTTCTTTGGCAGGATTTTAACTAAAGCTGAGTGGAAGATGACGTCCTTCTGCAGCCCGCATTTTGATTGATAAAAAACCCTCATTAAACTTTCGAGTACAAAATTTTTAGTTTTCCCAAAGAATTAGCACAGAAATCATGAATTGAGGATTATTGGCTTGAGACAAGTAGGTGACGGTGCGCATTATGCTTGAATGCATGTGGCTCATAGCTGGGCGGGGGGGGGGGGGGGGGTACAGAAGATGGCAAACTGTTCAGCATTCGTACAGTTCTGCTTATGAAGGATTCATGGAATTTCGCGGTACGGCCGAATTTGACTTCAAGGGTGTTAGCGTGAGCTCGGGTTACAGCTAGTGTGGTGCGCATAGGAAGAGTTCTACAAAATCAAGCTAGAAATTTCGTCAGAGCAATAATCATAGAATTAGCGATAAATGAGAGACATTACACCGTTTTGAAACAATCAAGTTCTAGATTACCCTGCATAAAAATAATAAAGTTTATTCCCAGAATTTTTATTTGCTCTACCTTTTGCCAAGTTTTCCATAATTTAATCATAAATTTTCATATTAAGCAATATCTTTTCATATTCATGCTAAAATTACGAATTGGCAGTGATTAAGTATTTCCCAAGTAATAGGAAAATTTATTAGAATGTATAACAAAATTTGACAGTAGTAATTTTACTGCTCTCAAAATCGGCACTAAATTGCCTGCTCTGACATTAGTCAACATTTTTTACTGCGTTCCTACTATAGCAAACTCACCACAGAATTGCACTATTCTGCAATAATGGGACAAGTAAGGAAGGCATATTGAATAATCCGTATCTCAAAATTATTTTATGTTATTAAATGTAATCAAATCGAACGTAAAAATCTAATTATTTCTACTCAAATCATTTTCAGAGATTTTTCAATTTTCTTCAGCAATAAAACAATTCCCTGCACATCGAACTAATCCATTTCATGAATACTTCAAAACATATTCAAAGTAAAGACGATAACTCCTTTACCTTATCCTGGATTCGTAAGTACGTACAAAAGTAGGTGTGTGTATATATGGTATAGGTATGAATGTACAAAAGGATATATATGTGCAAAAAAAAAGAAGAAGAAAAAAAAGCGGCATCATTTGTTTTAGAATCTTTTGACATTGTATCAAACCCTTTCACATCTCGAGGACATAATCATAAATTTACTGCTGCGCCTTGTACACATATACACGAAACAGGATGGAAAGTTAAATTTGTTTTTGCATATTTTCTTTTTCCTTAGCATTACGACAAATTTATTCACGTAAAAGGAAAATTTGCATTTTTCTCCCCCGGTTTTTTTTTTTTTTTAACTTTTTATTCAGCCTCCACTTTCTGAAGCGTAGGCGGCAAACGTATGTTTGGTAAACATAAGAAAAAGTTTTTGTCTTTTAAGGAGTTTTGCATTTAAAAAAGGTACGAATTTGTCAAAGAATGAATTAAGCTTAAAGAAAAAATATATTATGATGAAAATACAAGAAAGACCCGCGTTAATATGCTAAATAAATATAAAAAATGATTTTATAATTTTTATTCGAATTTTTTTTCTTGATTCTAGATTGATTTTTTTGTAAATTAGATGGTAACTAATTTTTGGTTAAGCTTCTCGAAAAAGAAACTTACCTAGACTCAAGCCAAGAAATATATTGCCAGTAAATAGAGAAGTAGTCTCAAAGCCAAATATGTTCACAAAACTGTATGTCTTCTTCTTGAGAATAAGTAGATTGATCTCAAGTAGAATTTCTAAAAGAATCAATTCGTTCCTGGTATATAGTGCCTCAATCTTGCTTGCTATTTTATGACAGTTAGAGTGAATGAACCTACTCATATTGTTTTAATATGTTTAGAGCTTAGAGACGGGGAAAATACTTGGGAATTATATTAGATAAAAACCTGAGCTGAAGACAATACCTAGAACATTCGTAATGTTCGCAACAGGATATTGGATCTCGTTTTTGTTAATGATGACTCCAGTGCTTGTGTTACCCGTTCATTGGATCCTATAGTGGGTGAGGTTCCTGATCGTCTAGCTCTTGTCATTCATGTCGACGATACTTAAAGTGCTACTCCTGATTATTTGTTGGATTTTGACATTGCGTCGCCTGAGAAAATAAATGTTGTATGTGAAAAAATGCGATTTTCCACTTTTGACAGCCTTCTCGGTTTTTCGGTATTCTCTTTTAAGTAAAGCAGGTCTTTTCTTTATATCATGAACCGTTTTGCAGATAACTGATATGAATGTTGTTGCATGTGGCGATTTCTCAACATTTGGATCAACTGTTGTTGTATGTGAGAAAATGTACTCACATACAACAAATTTTGATATAAAAGACATCTCAGAAAATTATTGTTGTATGTGTCCATTTTGTGTGATATACGACATTTGCAACTTCTTTTTAATATAACAATTGTTGTAAGTGTTACACGTCTTTAAGTATGCGAAGTATGTGCTTTGACGGATAGTTGGTTTTATGACTTTGCAGAGGTAAGATGTTGTCATCACCATGTCAAGAAATATCAAAGAAGATTTCTTCGTAAGTAATTCGTATTTTATAATAGCCTAAGTAATCTTGAACAATTAACATTTGTTTAGAATGATGAATGAAATACTGAATGAGTCAAGTTGTGATAACGACTTTTCATCTGACGATGAAGTAACAGACCCTACTTTTAACGTGAAAAACTTTTATGAAAATGCCGGCCACATTCTTAATGTGGATGGAAATGCAAGTTCCTCTGAAAATTTAAATCGGAATTTACCATCAAACTTCAGTTCGTGTAAAAAAAAATAATTTTTAACTTTTATTTTTATTATTAATTGCAACTTAATTATGTTTTTAGCATGCAGCGAATATTCTATTCCAGTTTTAGTTAGAAAACGACAAAGAAATCCACAGTTATGGAAACAAAATATGAGGAAACGCCTGCGTGAAAAAGGAGAATCATACATTGATCGAAAAGGAATAGAAAGGCCACCTAAAAAAATTGGACCACGATGTGCATCATCTTACTTCTATTCGTGTTGTGAGTTTATCAGTGAAGCGGAAAAGCAGGAAATTCATAAACAATTTTGGAGCTTAATCGCGAAGGATAAAGATATTCTTTATAGTAATTTTATTAAGAAAGTAGATGTAAAACGACGACGAAATACTACCAAAAACGTAACAGAACCAAGAAAAAAAAATTCATATCACTACTATCTTAAAACAGGATCAAGAACTCTACAGGTGTGCAAAAAATATTTTCTGAACACGTTGGGTATAACTGATAGAACCATTTATTATTTTTTCAATGAAATATTTAACTCTGAATTTCCACAATTAACACTTGAAAGTAGGGGTAGGAAAAAGGTGTCAGATGTGAAAATCAATGAGGTAAAGGAACCCATTAACAGTTTTCCTACTATTGAGTCACATTATTGTCGGTCAACATCTGCAAGGCAATATCTGGAAAGTCATTTAATTGTGCAAAGAATGTATTCACTTTATGTGGGACAAGAATCCCAACCGGTTAGTTTGTATGTTTACAGACATACATTTAGTAATTGCTATAATTTATCATTCCACGTTCCCAAAAAGGATCGTTGTGATAAATGCTCATTAATTGAAGCAAATAAAGGATCAAATACATCAACCCAAGTAGAACAACATAATAACCATGTACTAGGAAAAATTTTTACCAAAGCCGAACGGGATGTTGACCGTCAAAGCATTGATGCGACGCGACGGTGGCAGTACTCTGTTATGATCTACAATATGTTTTTACATTACCAAATATGTTTACTTCGAATTTTTATTACAAACGCAAATTAAATGTGTACAATTTAACTGGAACTCTTATAAAAGCTGATAAAAGTAAAGTAACATATTGTTCACTCTGGAATGAGGCCTGCAGTGGTAGATCCGGCAATGTAATAGCAAGCGCACTGAATAAAATTTTAAATAACACTGTTAAGGAACATCCAAAAATACGAACTTTTATACTATGGAGCGACTCTTGCACGCCACAAAACCGGAATCAAATTACTTCTACAGCCCTTTTGCAATTCTTACACGATAATCCATCCATTGATCGAATAATATAGAAATTTTCTGAGCCAGGACATTCAGCGATCCAGGAAGTTGATTGTGTTCATAGCCCAATTGAAAAATACCTACGAAATATAGAAATTCCCAGTCGAATTTTGAAAAAGTTAAACTACGACTTTTGCAAATGAATCAGGATGATTTCAAAAATTACTCACATGTTGCGTTTACAAAAATTAAGTCTCTGGAACATACTGGGAAAAATCTCTTTCAGGTTGGGTACAAGGTTTCTTTTTAGGAAAAGCATTACAAAATACTAATATAAAAATGCAAAAGCGTGGGCATTTCACACATAAAGTTACTTCGAACAATATTTTCGAAGAGCGCTTATTAGCCCATCCACAATCTCAACTAGATTCCAATAAGAAAAAAGACTTTGAAGATTCCTTATTTAGAGTCTAATGATGATAAAAACTTTTATCGTACAATTTTGAAAGACTGAAATATTTTTTGCTTTTGTTCTTTTTTTATTTTATTTTTATATTTCTGAATTGATTTTTTTTATTTTTATTTTAAATAAAATTTTTTTAATTTAATTGTATTGAATTCCTGTGATGCTACTTTTCTTATTGGTTTTTGTAATTCATTTAATAAAACTATTTTTAAACAAATAAAAAAATGTTGACTTTTCTTCAACACCTTATATCATTGCATTACAGAATATTATTATTAACAATAACATTTAAAACATATTGAAAAGATTTTGTTGTATGACGTAAACAATTGTTGTATGACATACAACCACCAAACCATATGTGTACAAATTGCTACATAAAACAATTGTTTATAATTTTTAAATTGCCCTCATTTCAACAGAATTCCAAGCAACAATTTACAAAATTCAGAATTTACATCTCTATTACAATACAAAAGTTTCCGCCAAGTTTGAAAAAATTTCACCGAATAGTTTGCTAGCTTTGCATCTACGATTTTCAAAATTGAATATCCAAAACCTGCTAATTGCTACGTACAACACTTATTTACTAAGGCGACGATTGGTAGAGCAGATTTGAAAAATTGAAGTTGATACCAAGCAATATTGATTGGTCTATTTTGTCCAATGTCTCAGATGTTAATTTTTGTTTATTAATCTTTAATTGTTTCCTTGACGCTGTACCTATTCGTAAAGCCAGGAACTTTAGTTGTACTCCTAAGTGGTTCGATGACAGTCTACATAATTTGCGTAATACTCATAACAAGGCGTGGAGAATCTATAGTAATTCTAAATCTATGAGAGATTATCGGAATTATTCTTGTCTTAGAAAACTGTTTAAGGACAAGGCTCAAAAGGCTTACACTTCTTACATAAACAACCCCCAAAGTAATATTAAATACGATATAATGCGAATGATTTTTGTTATGTGTCGTCTTGCATGTCTAATTGTTCTAGCCTAGATCTTAATATTCGGTGTATTAGTAAACATATGTTATGTGAGCATGTTCGTGAGATGGATTCTGTTCTGTTGGACCGGATAGTGTTCCTAACATTGTTGTTAAACAATGTTTTAATAATCTTTCGAGCCCGCTACTTTATTTATTTAATTATCATTCTCAACTGGTGTATTTCCTGTTACCTGGAAATCGAAATTTGTTATTCCTGCTTTTAAAAATAAAAAGAGGGACTTAGTTTGTAATTGTCTAAATTGTTGTGCTAAATTGTCTGTTATACCCAAGCTTTTTCAAAGCATGGTTTGTGAACTGTTGACGTTCGATTCTAACCTATCAATTAGCTCAAAACAACATTGCTTCTCCAGTTTTAGTCCGCCGTTGCATTTTCGCAACACCATTTTCGAACATATTTTTCTAATAACATAATGAAACTATAATGGTGCTAGTGCCATTTCTTGACGACTAGTAAATATTTCCAACAAAATTCAGCTAATTTCATATCTTTTTAGCACCATTATGTTTTTATTCGGGGAATCCCCATCAAAGCCTGACAAACACTTTTTTTATGTATTTTGTAAAAGTCATTAGAAGTATATAAAAATTTAGTTTTTCTCCTAACTATTACGTAAAAATTTTAAATTTCTTTCCAAAGTAGTATTATAATTAAGAAGTAAGTGAGTTATATCTACGAAAAGTTTAGAACATTTTATCTGGATGTTGCATTTTCGCGACCGTGGACTAACCCGTAATCATTTCTTACAGTATGGAAAAGCACTACTTGACCTTAGATCAACTTCGAGCTAATATCGATACGTGGAGTAACTATGAAGAAGAGACAGATATTGTCATTTTGCCACCTGATGAGTTTGGAGGGCTAAGCGACTGTGAAAATATTGACGAAAATGAGTTCAATATCTTGGAAAGCGTCTGCCAAAGGATGTTGCTGGAACCGTAGAAATTATGGGCCACGATGATAGCGATAGTGATACCGAACCTTTGTCAATTATAAAACGGCGTTTGCAATCCAGTAACAATGTGAATAAGAATGAGCCATTAAACCCTGTTTTCACGACATGGGAAAACTGCTCAGCGGAATTTGCCAATACTCCAACTAATAACGAGTTGGATGCAGTGGATATACTTTTAAACATAGTAGGTTGTAAGGAACCTATTGATTTGTTCTACGAGTTCTTTGATGAGGTGGTATGCAATTTGATCTTAACACAAACAAATACTTATGCTGCTCAAATGAGATCAGATTTTATACTGGATCTTGGTCATCTCAAGCGATTTCTAGGTATACTATTATTTTCTGGATATAATTCCGTCCCTCAAGAAAATATGTATTGGAATGTATCACATGACGTGAATTTTCCAATAATAAGAGTGCAATGCCGCGAAATAGTTATAAAAATACGAAAATTTCATAGATAATAAAAAAAGTAAAAAACGAGTTTTTCAAACATAACTGAGGCCAAGCCGCATGAAAAAGTAGAAAATAAACTTTTCTTCACACACAGAGGTGGCCTCAGATTTTTTGATTGGGACATTTCTCTTGAATATTCTTTCTCTTCATGAATCAAATCACTTATTACCTGTGATTGATCATACTGAAGCGAATAAAATCTGAGTCCACCTCTGTGTGTGAAGAAAAGTTTATTTTCTACTTTTTCATGCGGCTTGGCCTCAGTTATGTTTGAAAACTCGTTTTTTACTTATTTTATTTTCTGTCTTTTTCACGTTAACTAAATTGGAAAATTCTGTATTTTTCCTGAAACAGATTTATCACTAATCATATTGATGAAAATTTGTCCGATGATTTTCCCGCTTTTCCGGGTTTTCCACGGAATTTCCACAAAAGCAACTTTATGCAACTCATTTCGCTCTACAACTTTGTCTTAGTTTGCAAAACGCTCAAACGCCTCCTTGGTCTGAAAAGCTCCGGAAAAGCGTTTTACATGAATTTTGCTCGAATTTTTCTGCAAGTTTTCACCATTGTCGGAGAGAAAGTAATGATGCCAATTGATAGGGAACTTGATCCTGCATAATTTAGAAAACTTTTTTACCGGAAAATTTTCCGGAAATTCAGAAAATTCCGGAAAATTTTTTCGGAAAAATCGGAAAATTGCATTTTTCCTGAATTTATCACTAATCAAATTTGTACCAAATTTTCAAATGATTTTTCCCGATTTTCCATGGAAATTTCCGGTTCATATTTTGATAGATTCAATTGTTACGCGACATGAACCTGTGTGCCAAATTTCAGCTCGCTGTGATGACGAAAAGTGGGTCTACGAGAGTGTCGAAGATTGTAAAGAAATAGACAAATTCGTGTACGAGTTAAAAGGGAATGGCTGGCCTCAAAAAGGATAAATTCTATAAAATTCGAACATTTTTAAATCATATGTCAGATAATTGCTCAAAAATTTGGTATTTTTTCACATGGCCTATCAATAGACGAATCGATGTGGCCATATATCACGGTCGTCACAGCTGCAAGATGTTTATCAGAAGTAAGCCTATTAGATTCGGGTATAAACTCTGGTGCTTGTGCTCATCAAGTGAATATGTTTTTAAACTTTTATCATATTATTACGAGCGTGGCCTTAGTTCGTTATTTAAAACACAATATTTCAGATATAATTCAAAAGTTCTTTCTTTATTTAACTTTACCGTTTACTCTCACAAATTCACAAATAATTATCGAAATCAACTCTTTATTTATCGCTAGTACTGTACTTCTAATTATCGCAATCCCAATAGTTTACTTCGTTCACTTCGCTGTCTGAAATAATACTCCGCCTCCTAGCTGTCAGAGCGCCGTATTTATACTCTACGAATTATCCTAGAACCTTCCTGAATATTCCGTTCTCCGAACCCAAAGTTTACTAAGATGACACTAACCTAAAGTTGCTGCCATTCCTAACAGATTTCGCTTGATTCACTTTGTGGCACGTAACACTGCCCCCTTCTTAAAATTTGTTCGTCCCGAACAACAGATGGTCCACGGTCTTGGTGCTCTCCGTATTGACCCAAGCGATCTAGATGAACGATTTTTCTTTTGCATCTTGTACCGCGCTGATTCTCGTATGGCATGTTATTAATTTTAGTTTTAACTGCATATGGTCTCTCCCAGTGTTGTGGTAACTTTGGAGAACGTCTCGTGGCCTCGTGCACATCAGCTAATCGTTGTCTGAGCTTTGTTACGTAGTCTTCTGGTTTCTTTTGTTCGCCTTTGGGTATACCAAATTTAAGGTCGCTAGGTAAGCGCAATTCCTTTCCGAAAATGACCTTTGCTGGGGTTTGTCCGGTCGAATTGTAAACAGCCGATATATAAGCCATTAGAAATATAGGAATATGTCGAAACCAATCGCGCTGATTATAGTTGAAGACCTTCCTGAGATGTTTGATTAATGTTCTGTTGAAACACTCTTCCACGCTTTGATTTTTCCTTCGTCTCTTATCATCTTCACCATCATTGCCTTTGATGCCTTTGTCCTGAATTTTCTTGCCCTTTTTATCGCCATTGTCATGCTTGTCATTACCGCCTTTGCGCTTCTTATCATCACCTTTCATTATACCCTTACCATCGTCATTATCAGCATCCTTCGACCCTTTACTTTTCGTCTTTTTCTTTTTTTCATTGTGCTCGTCTTTTGATTTCCTTCCTTTCTTTTTTTTTATCTTTATCACCGTAGTCATCATCGTCTTTGGATATCTTTCCTTTCTTCTTTCGATTGTCATTATCGTCATCGTCACCTTTTTCTTCCATCCATCCGCCATGTATCCATTCAGGATTGCACGGACATTGTGAAAAGGCTTCTGCATTTCCGTGAATACCGCCTTTGTGGTATGGGATCTCAAAGTTATGAGGTTGCAGTCTAGTCTCTCCACGAAAACCTTGCTCTCTACTTCGCCATCTTCTCCCTTCTTCTTCTGATAATTGCATTCGTCCTCGTTTCATACAGTCGTTTTGAAGGTGACCCAGTCTACTACATTTCCAGCATCGAAGGAGACCACGCGAAGGAGTGCTCTCTGATGACGGCATTTTGCTGCGAGTCTGCTGCCCAACCCGATATCTTTGCCCAGCTCGATATCTCTGCCCTTCTTCTAGCGCTTCCATTCGTCGGCGTTTTCTGCAGTCCCTTTGGAGGTGTCCCAGTCTATTACAATTCCAGCAACGAAAAATAACGCGTGAAGGAGTGCTCTGTGATGACTGCATTCTGTTACAAGTACATTCCTCCACCGAAATTTCTCTCACTCGTACTGCACTTCGGGAAGCTTGCCTGGCAGATTCATACGCTAGTGCATAGGCTAGTGCTTCTGCTGTTGATTTCTTTCCTGCTAGCCTCAACGCTTGTTGTAAATTTTGATCTGTAATAGCGTTCACAAATGCTTCTGTTGCCACTTCATTAAGGAAATCCGCATTTACGCTAGAGTATGAGAGATAGGCTAATCTTTCCACATCAGCCTGCAGTTGTTGTAGTGATTTGCCATGCTTTTGAATCCTGTTGCGTAGCTGTAGGCGATATACTTGCTGCATGTGTTCATCTCCATAACGTAACTCTATCGCCTGTACTAACGAAGTATAATCACGTTGCCTTTCTATCGGTATAGTTTGTAAAAGCTCTGATGCAGAACCTCGAAGTGCTAATACCAGAGCTGTAGCTTTGTCTGCATCATTCCATCCATTTACTTCGGAAGCAGCCTCGAATTGTCTCTTGAAAATATGCCACGAATTTTGTCCATCAAATATTGGAGGTTTCATTCTGCCTGCATTGGATATTTCAATTCCTTCGTGCCGTGGTTGTCGATGCTTCATCATCTCCAAATCTGCTTTAAAGTTGTCAAGCTTCTCCGTAACATTTTGTTGTACTTCCGACACTTGTTGTTGAACTTCTAGCACTTCCTGCTGGATTCCTTCAATTTTTACATTTTGCTCGTCTAATGAATTCTTAAGAAAAGTCTTCTGTTCCTCCAAACAAGTTTCTAGACAATTCTGCAAAGAATTCTTTTGTTCGTCCAAACGGGCTTCTAGAGAATTCTTTTGTTCATCTAGACGGGATTCCAGAGAATTCTTTTGTTCCTCAAAAGCATTCTTTTGTTCCTCAAAAGCATTCTTTTGTTCGTCCAAACGGGCTTCTAGAGAATTCTTTTGTTCATCTAGACGGGATTCCAGAGAATTCTTTTGTTCGTCTAATCGGGCTTCTAGAGAATTCTTTTGTTCCTCAAAAGCATTCTTTTGTTCCTCAAGAGCATTCTTCACCTGCAGGGTTGAAAGCTCCATTTTGGTCATTAAAGTACCCAAAAGCTGTTCTATGTTCATCGCAGGCTCTTCTTCAGTTTCTGATTCTTCCTCGAAAATGTATGTCTCAGGATTCTTTTCTTCCTCTATCAAAGCTTGTCCTAAGTCGCTCGAGTAGAACATTCTTTAGACCTGTCGTTTGCAATGACCGCTTCCCCAACTCCACTTTCAATTCCTGTATGCGAAGCTCCTCTAGTTTGCGTCCCATTACTTTGATAATTCACTCACAGTTTAATATAAAATTATCTTTCGGAATTTTCACTTAAAGCAGGAAAGTTTCACACGATTTCACCAAATTAATCACTCTTTGAATTTCAAAGTCAAATGCCACCACTTTATTTCGCGATTTTATTTTACTTCTGACACCAGTTATTACGAGCGTGGCCTTAGTTCGTTATTTAAAACACAATATTTCAGATATAATTCAAAAGTTCTTTCTTTATTTAACTTTACCGTTTACTCTCACAAATTCACAAATAATTATCAAATCAACTCTTTATTTATCGCTAGTACTGTACTTCTAATTATCGCAATCCCAATAGTTTACTTCGTTCACTTCGCTGTCTGAAATAATACTCCGCCTCCTAGCTGTCAGAGCGCCGTATTTATACTCTACGAATTATCCTAGAACCTTCCTGAATATTCCGTTCTCCGAACCCAAAGTTTACTAAGATGACACTAACCTAAAGTTGCTGCCATTCCTAACAGATTTCGCTTGATTCACTTTGTGGCACGTAACAATATTCTGGGTGAAATGATAGCTATGCCAAAAGTGACGGCCTTGGACATAGTTTTCGTACTTGATCTTTTAACAATTGTGAAAAGTCCCCGAAATCATGTTGTATATTTCGACAACTTCTTCACGTCGCGTCGCACAAACTGATGATTAGTGTTTGAGTTGGAAAGGATTTTGTGCCACGGGAACTGTGCTTGAAAACCGTATGGCAAGATGCCCTATAATATCAACAACAAAACTTTAAGAAAAAAGATAGAAGCCATTTGGATACAAAATTTGATTCATCCAATAAAGTATATGCTATTCGTTGGAATGATAATGCATTCGCTTCCGCACTTTCAAATTTTGAGGATCATAATCCTGTTTCACGCGTAAAAAGATATTCCTCAGAGAAAAAAGGGTATATCTACATACCGTGTCCAAAGATCATATCGTGGTATAATAAATTCATGGGAGGTGTTGATTTGTTTGACAGATTTCTGTCGCAATACCGGATTGGAATCCGGGGTAAAAAGTGGTGATGGCTTTTATTCGCCAATTGTATAGGTTTGGCAGTATCTAATGCACGGTGTCTTCATAAGGTTACCAGCGAAAAACCTATGCCATTGATAGACTTTCGGAGGCAATACTTGTGGCTTTACTAAAAACCTCATTGTAAACTCCCCGTTTATTTTTGCAAGAGCGGCATGACATCGTAAAAATAGAGCAAAATGGAAGAAAACGATGTAGGTATTGCAAAAGTACAACGTATTTTAAATGCTGTACATGCTCCAAAAATGGTATTAATGTTCCGTTGCATTTGAAATGTTCTCCGGAATACCATAAAAAAACCAATTTACATGAGGCATTATTTTTTTTTATATAGTAATATTTTTAAGTTTATGTTTCTCTCTTATCATTACATTGAAATAATTGTGTTGATTTTTTAATGAAATATATTACACCTTACGTTTTGAAAAATGTTGCGTTTTTGTCCACCGTTGCGTTTTCGCAACATATGTTTTCTCAGAAACTAATACTAATAAAGTATTGAATTGTTATTTATTTAATCCTTGCATGTATGCTAACATGTTCATAAAATTTTTCGTAAATCCTTCTACCAGTTTTCAAGCGGACCAAAACGGGTTAAGGGCAGATCAACATCCACCAACTTGACACTTTTAGCATCCTTTATTTACTGACTGCGACTACCGACTTCTCCAAAACCTTTGACAAGCTTTCTATTTAAGCTGTTAAAAATAGGTTTTCTTCATTGTTGGTTGATTGGATCTCATCTTATTTAAGTGGTAGAAATTTCAAAGTCCTCTTCAGAAACGCACTTCAAATGTTGTTTGTACGCAGTCTGGAGTTCCATAAGGAAGCCATCTTGGTCCCTTATTGTTTATTTAATTTATTAATGACCTCGCATCTGTGATAAAATTAAATTTTAATATATCCAGAGGATGCTGAGATCTTTAAACAAATTCATTCACTTGTGTATTCTTATAGAATAATGTTTGTGCTTTGAATTTGCGGTGTAAGCATTATAATTATTGTCAAATGTAATGTTCCGTTTTATCACTTCGGTTGCATACACCCAACAGTTACATATCCGGGTATTTAACGTGTCATGTGATGACGTGTATTCAACTGTATTTGGACAATTATTAAATAACTTCGGTGAAGATTTAACCTGAAACTCATGGTAAAAACACTTGTGCTATTAATGTTACTATGACGTTTTTCAGTGACTTACGTGAAACAATAACCAATTCGCCACCGGTAAAGAAACTATCGACATGTTGCTGTGACGCTTTTTAACTCCTTCGGTGCAAATGTAACTTAATCCGCAAGGTAAAGGAATTATTATCAACGTTACCACAACGTTTTTTTTTTTTGTTTTTTTGGAAGATGTTTGAAAAGTTTGAATTAAGCCTTGATTATAGCGTCTACTGTACATAAATGTATGATTATGGTGATGGATGATTATTCATTTATGAAGATGGCCACAGTTGAGCAATGGAATCAATTACCAAGCAAACAACGACAAAACTCTTGAGGCAAAATTTATCTAAACAAAAACCCTGGGGTCCATCTTCATATAACACTTCATTGAGGTATCTAAAGAAAAATTCGGAATGCACAAGATACGGGAAAGAGGTTAAAACTTGTGAGACTGATATAATAGTCTTTTGTAGAAAGCTTCTATGTTCGCGCGCAACAACGCTTAAGGTTCATATGGTTACAGAAATATAAATAAATCAAAACAGAAAATATTTAAGTATTATTATTTATAGTAGATTTAATGGCATCATTTTATGTTAATTATAATTTTGAACAACATGATAGGCTTAAGGTTAATATGATAACATAATTTAATTAAATAAATCAATACAGCAAAAATTGAAGTATTATAAAATAAATCATTTTCAACCGGATACTAAATATATATAGTTGAATCAAAACAATAAAAATCTAAGTATTCTATTTTAAGGTTACCCATGAGGAATTAGCAAAAGTAATTTTTTACGCCTGGTCTACGTTGGTAGAAGATTGATTTGAAGTGGATGTGCTTGTCCATGTAGAATCTTCTCGTTTCCCAATAAATAAACAAATTTGACGAAATATTAACAGGCAAGAACTATTTACCTTTTTTTTCCACCCTAGTGTTAGAATGCTTTAAATTTGCTATGCAAATGTCTAACAACTCCAAAAAGTAACTGCACGGTTTCCTGAAAACCTACAAAACTGCGTTTTGTTGCTGTCCTCTTCCACGAGAACTGCTTTAATAGCTCATCCTCAAACAGAAAAATTTAATTTGCATTAATTCCGCCAAACGTTAGAAGTTTTTTTTTGGTTCAAGTAGTCGAACTTGAAGTAATATGTATATACAGGGTGTCCCATACGTCGACGTCAAGCCAGAATCGGGTGATAGACCAAATCATAACAGTTACCAGAAAAACATAAAAAAATTCTAAGTTATGTATTTTTCAAATTAGAGACATTTCTTTTGTTTTCGAGAAAATGTACACCTTGTGATGGTTTTTTAGCTCCTGTTGCTACAACTCATTACTTTTTTTGAATTTTATTTTACTTATTTAATCCCGAATAGTGCTTATGTAACTTGCTGCTTTAAATTCTAAGCCTACTGTTCCAGATTGGAAGAAAATGTCACATTTTGCCGAACCAAGAATAGAAAGTTAATATTTCACCCAACTTTAACTGACTGTAATGAAAAAAATGTACTACGCCAGTTTGGCAAGTAAGTTTAAAAGTTGACGCATTTAATAAGGATTCTAAAATGGTATAACACTTCCTACAATATTTCTTAGATTACGGGAAAAAAATAAATTTTCTTCAAGAAACCCAGTTTCGAAAAAATTCCTTTCACCTTCTAAAAATGATTCTAGTGTACCCAAAGCTTGCCGTACGACCGTAACTTTAAGATTCTAATTTGAGTTAGACGGAGAGTCTTTGCATGAAATGTGAGTGAGCAAGATAGTGACGCTTTCAATTTAGAGATCCTAACTTTTTGTTGAATTTAGGACAAATTGTCCTTAAGTTTAAAATTAAACACCATTTATTTGGATGCTAAGATTTATTATTTACAAAAGATGTTCAAACTGCCCTCCTTCAGCTGCAATACAAGTTCGACATCTTCTTAAAAAGGATCGGGATATCAGACGGGCGAGTCTTCCGTTGTTGATAAATTCAACATTTTCCGTAATTCTGGAGCTCATGTTTTTGTAAAATTCGGTGAGCTATACTTTTGGGCACTCCTGTGCTTTCCTGGATTGCGAGTGACGAAGTACTTCGGTCTTCTTCAACTGCTTGAAGTACTACGTCCTCGTAAGGTAAGGAACTCTTGTGGAGATTAGAAGATGCCCATTTGTTAAAACTCAATGATTTTTTATCAATGGAACTTTCTTGATTACTGTCGTCATCCAAAATACGAGTTCTCTTTCTTCGAGGCGGTAGCAACTCCTCATCACTGGAAAAATTTTCATAGTTGATGTTTGAGGATGGAACTCTTTTATTTTCCGTAGTGTTTAACAATTTCAAATAGGGACCTAAACAAGTTTTTAAATTTTGTTGGAAGGTTATTTTGCGTAACAGTGACGGATCTCCATAAAATGAAGTTCTAATTTCTTTGCTAAGTCCAAACCTTGCTTAACATCAGTGACGGAAATATTGGAAGAAGAATCTTCTGGATAATTTTCTGAATTTTCATTTGTAATGGTTTTTTCATAAGGCTCATTAATTATTTCCATTAGATCGCCTTCAGTCAACGTAGGCTCTTGAAATAATTCCTCCAGGTCTTGGCTATTCAGACTATCAAATACCTCTCCACCTATCTTATGAGCAATATCAAGAATTTGATTGCGTAGAGTTTCCCCGGATGAATCAGAATTTTCTTTTTGCACAATCTGAGGGAGTACTGACTTCCAAGAACTCTTAATTGTTGAAGGTTTTATTTCGCTTATGGCATAGGATATCTTTGTTATACATTCCAAAATAGAGAATTCTTTCTATGCCTGGACAAGGGTTTTACCTTCGTCTGACTCAATTTCTTCCACAGTTGTTTTCAAACGATTTTGGTATGAAATGGGCTTTGAAAGTTGCGATAATACCTTGATCCAAGTGCTGGAGAAGTGATGTTGCATTTTTTGGGGAAGGAATACAACCTTCACATTTGGATGATATAAGTTCTTGGGATGACTTGTGGCATTATCTAATAGCAATAAGATTTTGAAACTTAAATTTTGTTCTACCATGCAGTTTTCTACTTTCAGAATAAAACAGTTTTCAAACCATTCCTTAAAGATATTTGCTGTCGTCATACAAGCTTTTTTATTTGCCCGCCAATGAACAGGCAGCTTAGACTTATCGATATTTTTTAATGGTCGGGGAGTGAATGACCGGTTAACAACCACAGCCTTTCACATAAAATTCCCTGATGCATTAGTGAACATTAAGAGAGTAAGTCTCCGTTTATCTACTTTGAATCCAGGCACAGATTTTTGGAATTTTGAAATATACGTACGAAATGGCATCTTTTTCCAATAGAAATCCGTTTCATCTACATTGAAAATCTGATCCGTCCTATATTGTCCATCTTCTATTTTTTGTAGTTCTAAAATGAAAAGTCTAGCAACTTCTGCAGCTGATGAAGCACTTTCACCTTGAAGTTTGAGACTACGCAACGAGTATCTTATTTTGAATTTCTCGAGCCAGCCCTTACTCGCAGAAAATGGCTTTTGTTGTTGTTCTTGTGCACATGAGCTTCCTATTTCCTTGAAATATTCATAGATCTTCAGAGCTTTTTGTCTGATAGTAAGTCCATCTAAAGGAATGCGTTTATCATTGCAATCTTGTATCCAAATTGCAAGAGCTTCTTCCATTTTTACAACGTTTATATCTCATACACAATCCATTCGCTTTGATGTTGTAGAGCAAGCTGCTATGACATTCTCCCTTATTTTTCCCTCATTTTTTTTTAATCGTCCGAATACCTAGTTGCTTCATGTAAATTTCGTGATTTGGCTAAAGTCGATATTTTGACTCCCATTTTTTAATTTGTCTAAAATTTATATTTTTTCCTTAAGTGGAAAAACGTCTCTTTTCAAGGGTAATCTTCTTTCCAATGACATTTTGCAAGAATCGAGAAATTTTTTTCAATAACTGCAATAAGCTAACAGTTAGTATAATATAGTTACTATAGAAACATTACAAATCTTCAAATAAAACCTTTAGATCGTATTTTGGAAAGTTTAAAATGAATCACATTTACCAGTAAACACTCACCATTTTATGCAATAATATTTGTATGATATGAAAACTATTCTGTGTACACACTTCGATTTAAAAACTTAAACGAATAAATTCTAAACAAAATTTAATAAACAATGCCTTATTCTTTTCCTTCTTAAAGTTAAGGCTGTTGACACATCAAAAGACGAAAGCGAAAACGCTGAACTGAACAGCTCACTTTTCCACCCTGCAATATCGAATATTTCCAATTAAACTTAACTAAAAGGTCGAAAAATTCTTATTTTTTCAATATTCGCAAGAAATTCATTTTTGTTTTGTTTTTCGAGAGGTGCACGTTTTCGTTGAATTTTCGTTTCTAAAAATAATGAAATGTACTTTTCTGGAGAAAAAATGTAAAACATTAACAATTTTTTGCGAATAATAAAAAAATAAGAATTTTTTGAACTTTTAGTTAAGTTTAATTGGAAATATTCCCTGAAAAGTGAGTTTCTCGGGTTCAGCGTTTTCGTTTTCGACTTTCGATGTACAACAGTATTTTGCCCGCTTTAAATATATGCCATGCATAGTAGATAGAAGAACTAACTACTGCGTTATTAATACATACTACAGATACAGCAATTAGTTTTCCCTGTAAGCCGACGATGTGTATATGTACATAAGTTATGTACTGTGTGATCGAGTTAATTTTTAACAGTAATATGCGCGACTTCGTGTTATTCGAATTCCGTGTTATTCGAGGGTTATCGCAATTTTCAACCGTGCTATTCGCGACATCGTGCAATTCAAGTACCGTGCTATTCGAGGGTTGCTTTTACCACTATTTTACTCAATTTACCACTATTTATTTAATTTACCACATTATTCGAAAAACTAAATTTCACGTTATTTTTCTTGCACGGAGTATATGCAGCACTACCGGTACCATCTGCAGTTAAGTACATTATGCGTCTTTTATTTGCAAGTATCTGCAAGTTCTATTGCTTTGAGGTAAATATGGAACTTAAAATTCACCAACAGTGTTTTCCAGGGTACAGAGTAACAATTTTCCCTCGAAAAAAAATGTTTTCGTCACTTGTCGTTGCTCTGAGGTCACTATGCAACTTAAATCCACCAACAGTGTTTTCTTGGAAACAGTAGGGTCTTTTTTTCAATTTTGAAAATTCATTTTTTTTTAATTTGGTGTAAATATGGGAAAAATATGACTGATTTTCGCAACACCATTTCAAGCTAGTAACGAAGAGACCTATCTTTCACTTGCAGTCACTTTAAAGTTATAAAGAACCTAAAAATTCTGTTTTCATATACTATGAGGTTTTCGGACTTTTTATCAAGAGTCATCGAACGAATTATGGATTTTATGAGCCCCTCAGTAATTTGTGTAGAGTTTACAACAAATTTTCGAATTATTTAAATTTTATTTTGATACAAGAACAATTAGAAATTTGATTCTTAGAAGGAGTTTTTAATTTTTGATTTTTTTTTATTGAGGCCATTCCCTTTAACTCGTACACGAATTTGTCTGCCTATTTTTATATTTCTTTTTTACTATGTTCGACACTCTCGTAGACCTACTTTTCGTCATACCAGCAAGCTGAAATTTGGCACACAGGTTCATGCCGCGTGACAATTGAATCTATCAAAATTTGAACCGGAAATTTCTATGGAAAACCTGGAAAATCGGGAAAAATCATTTGAAAATTTGGTACAAATTTGATTAGTGATAAATTCAGGAAAAATGAAATTTTCCGATTTTTCCGAAAAAAATTTCCGGAATTTTCTGAATTTCCGGAATATTTTCCGGTAAAAAAGTTTTCTAAATTATGCAGGATCAAGTTCCCTATCAATTGGCATCATTACTTTCTCTCCGACAATGGTGAAAACTTGCAGAAAAATTCGAGGAAAATTCATGTAAAACGCTTTTCCGGAGCTTTTTCAGACCAAGGAGGCGTTTGAGCGTTTTGCAACCTAAGGCAATGTTGTAGAGCGAAATGAGTTGCATAAAATTGCTTTTGTGGAAAACTCCGTGGAAAACCCGGAAAGGCGGGAAAATCATCGGACAAATTTTCATCAATATGATTAGTGATCAATCTGTTTCAGGAAAAATACAGAATTTTCCAATTTTTCCGGAAAATTTTCCGACAAAAAAGTTTTATAAGCAATGCGGAATCATTTTTTTCCCGTCTACTGGCATCAATATTTTCTCTTCAACAATCATGAAAACTTGCATGAAAAATCGAGGAAAGTTCACGTAAATTTAAAAAAAAATTTCATAGTAATAGGAAAAGTCTGTGGAAAACATGGAAAATCGGGAAAATTCATGTTATATGGGATCAAGTTGGAATACAGCTAAAAAGTGCTGTTTAAATCATAATTTGAATTTCAGAAAACCGTTGCAGTACTTCAACGATTTGATACTCGAAAAATTTTTGTTTTCGGATCGGCATCAAACATGACTTAAAAATTGTTTCAAAATATTTCCATGCAGCACGTAATAACAATTTAGTGAACGTGAAAAAGGCAGAAAATAAAATAAGTAAAAAACGAGTTTTCAAACAAAACTGAGGTCAAGCCGCATGAAAAAGTAGAAAATAAACTTTTCTTCACACACAGAGGTGGACTCAGATTTTATTCGCTTCAGTATGATCAATCACAGGTAATAAGTGATTTGATTCATGAAGAGAAAGAATATTCAAGAGAAATGTCCCAATCAAAAAATCTGAGTCCACCTCTGTGTGTGAAGAAAAGTTTATTTTCTAATTTTTCATGCGGCTTGGCCTCAGTTTTGTTTGAAAACTCGTTTTTTACTTATTTTCTTCATTTGCAAATGCATACCAAAAAAGTGTCGTCTGTGACAGTTCTAAATTTGAGACTGCATCTCAACCAGAGCTGGATTCATTTGCAACACAAATGGAGCCAACTTGGTGTAACAAATGGAGCCAACTCGGTGTAACAAATGGAGCCAACTCGGTGTAAAATACTGGGCTGGACTTTTTTGCGAAGACAATTTTATGCAAATGCATATACAACTTGAAAACGATGTCACAGTCTTCCAAAGAGAAATCAAGGAAACCCTGAAAGCGCGGAACACTAATACAGAAAACAAGAAAATTGACATCTGCTCACACATTCAAACCAATAAACTCTTTGGCAACCTCCAAGTTTATACTGAAGTGTAAAATTACACTCAATTCTATTATTTAATGTAACGAGGCACCCGTTCTATGTGTTCTTAATCATAGCAATATAAGCCGAAACCAGGAGGCTGAATCATCTCGGAGGCATCCCCTTCATAATACGGATTGCACGAAAACACCTTATCTCTAATATTGTGATTTGGATCAGCTATCAACACAGCCATTTTTGACTATATCATACTGTGAGGGAAATCCATCCTAAGCTGAACGAAGAACTAATTTAGATTAAACAAGCCAACTTTGAGAGCCGTTGTGTCCATTCTGCCAGCACTAGAAAGGTTGTGGGCCAATTTTAAATTTTGTTGGAGCGTCCATAGCTGAGATGTATGAGCAATATCTTGTAAATTCGAACGACTAACAGTGGGTTTTGTATAGTAATCTAGGTTCAAGGAATAGCTTTTAGTCTCAAATCCTTCGCTGCAATATTTTCAATTTTGTATTCTTCATAATAGTTAATAAATTAATTTAAAAATGAATCTGCCAACAACGGTTATTACAATACAATACGAACAACTAATTAAATATCCTCTTGCACCATTTTAAGAGGACATTCACAATAATTAGACATGTCGCGACAAGGAATCACAAAATAAATAAAAAAATCTTCCATAACTGATAGAAGTCAGTCTTTAACTATCACACAATTCCCAGTAGACTGTAATCTCTCTTCAATCTCCTCTTAATTAATAATTGCAGTCACAGCATGTGAATTTGCAGTATAAATTGCCATTAAACAAAGCAAAGGATTCTGTCACGTTCGTAATTATTGTCACAGAAAGCCACTTTGCCTTTGATGCAAACTGTAGATACTCAACAAACACAGAGGAGACTTGTCTTTTCATTTCAAACATTCAATTTCTACCAACAAGAATTACATACAGGCAGCCATACAGACACACATATGTGCATACAAACATACATATTTACATAGTTCGGATGAGCAAATCGCATGGGTAATAATTAACGTGTGTTAATTGTAGAAAACTGAGGTGAGTTATCATGCAAACGAAATGAAATTCTTGGCGCTCATTTAAGCTTTTTAATTAATTCCTTGCTTACTGGAGGGTATATATGTATATATGTATATAGTTCAACATCCCCAATAGAATAGACCCAAAAATTTCAAATTTTATGACTATGTATATGTGTTGGGTGGTTTTATAATGAAATTCATTAGAAAACATAACTCCAATAATTCTTCGTCTTGATAGCGAAAACAGGAAGGGTTAGCAATGAGTTGAATATACGCATCTATGTACCCCCTATAGAACCTTAATCGCAATTTCTTTACAAGGACAAGCCCCCTATAGAACCTTAGTCGAAATTTCTTTACAAGGACAAGCCACATTTGATATCTACCACTCCAAAGCTAAAATTGGGATATGTGAGAATAAATTTCTCTGAATTTTTGTGTGTCACACGTCAGAGACTAATGAAAATAATTTTTCACAAGTTTTTCCGAAAAGGAGCCTTTACAAGAATTATAATGACTAACGATGACCCCATTCCAAATGTCAAATTAAGCAAGAATTTTGACATCATCCTCTATGTCATTACATTTTTTTCGTGTATAGAAGATAGGATCTGTATCTCTGTCGATCTACATAATAACTTAAGAAGGTGTTGATTTAGAAAACTGCAATTTTATACAAGACTTTTCTAGAGTTTAGATCAAAAGCAGGTCAAAAAATTGCATACTGGTTAAAAACAAAAGACAGCTCAAGCTAGTTTGCAAAAATTACAACGGGTTGCATGTCTGTTACTCCTAGACATGTCTAGGAGTAACCGGTGCCATGCGGACCTGCCCAACTGCGGCCCTAGAGGCTATGTTGGACCTGCTACCCTTACATTTGCATGTTAGGGAGCAGGCCATACTTAGTACAATTAGGATACAAAGCGCAAACCTCCTAAGTTCAAATAATCTGGTTTGCCACCTGAATGTCCTCCAGGATTTCATAGAGAACCCGATGGCTAACCTAATTTCAGACGTTATGCTGAAATGCCATAACTTTGAAACACCATATAAGGTGATCATGGGGAACCGTCAACAGTGGCACACAGGGGACCTACTCTTTGAAAAAGGATCTCTTAAATGGTATACGGCTGGATCCAAAATGGAAGGTAAAGCAGGCGTGGGCATATATGGGCCAAGGTGCCATCTCGCAAAGGCAGTGGGGGCCTCACCAACCATTTTTCAGGCAGAAATACACGCCATAGAACTCTGCGCTGCAAAAATATACATAATATCAGACAGCCAAGTAGCACTTAAAGCGTTAAACTCGTTTACCTTTGAGTTAAAGCTGGTTTGGGACTGTCTTACTGTCTTGAAGTAACTGGCCGAAACAAATAGGGTGACACTGATCTGGGTACCAGGACATGAAAGCATTATGGGAAACGAGATTGCAGACCACCTTGCAAAGGAACGAGCCAAATCTCCGTTTATTGGCCCTGATCCTGTCTTTGGACTCCCAAAAAGTCACCTCTCTTGGGAGGACAGATCTAAGAAGGAATACTGAGAAAATACCCCGGGGCTGAGACAAGCGAAGAAGTTTATAAAGTAAGTCGCAACAGAGGACAAAAGAATTCCTCACACTCATCAGGAAGAAACTAAGGCTCATAACGGGTCTACTTACCAGGCATTGCCCACTTAGATACCATCCTAAGAAGATAGGTAGGATCAATGATGAGACCTGTCGATTCTGTATGGAAGACGATGAATCCGCTGAACATGTCCTATGTGACTGTGAAGCTCTGTGCCGCAAAAAGGCTAAGACATCTAGGAAAGGCATTTCCACTGCCAAAGGATGTCGAAAAATGTCCCTAAAGAATATTATCAGCTTCATCAAAGACCTTGAGTTCGAATGGGCGCTCTAGGGCATCCAGGGGTAATGTCACAAAAGTTCTTGTAGGGTCGCAACTTTACAACCAAATGTGTCACTTAGCTCAAAATGTTACGAGATATCAGAATACCCAAAATCCGAAAGGGTACCCCTTGAACTCAGACGAAAAACGAAAGTAGCTGAGTCTTGGAAAAGGCTCTTGATGTGTGCGCATATTTATGTTTAGTAAGGTGAAAGGTGGACTTCATTGAGGTGGCACCGTACATGGATCTAAAATGGACTGATTGAGCTCCCTCTCCATACCATAGGGAACTAGTTTCCACGCTCTCCTCTCCGGCTGAAAATATCGGGCGTATTGGCGCCTTGGAGAAAGCAGTAGGAAGACTGCAGTCCGCTGTGACTGAGACTTTCGAAACTTCCTATCCCATTAGCACGGATATTGGAAGGAAAGCTATGTCGTGGTAGAACGGCAGTCTTAGTGAACTCCGTAAGGCTTCTAGAAGACTTGCAGTTATGTGACGAACATCCCTTATCTCTCTGTATTGCTGGTGATTGATCCACTGCTGCCAAGGTAGTTGATGTCGACAAGGTGAAATTGTCAATTTCAACCTTCTTAGCTTTTAAAGGCATGGGTCCAGATTGTATTCTGCCTATCCTTCTTAAGGCAGAGAGCATTTTGCTGGCTCGGTACATCGACTTCATTTTCAGAGCATGTATTGCTTTTGGATATATCCCTGAGGTATGGAGGAAGCTGAAGGTAGCCTTCGTTCCGAAGCCTCAGAAAGCTTCTTACATGGACCCAAAGAGTTTACGAACCATAAACCTCTTCTCATTCCTTTTGAAATACCTGGAGAGGTTTGTGGATAATCATATCAAGGGAGTAGCCCTAAAGGCTTTGGCACCTCCAGTATCGGGTCTCTCATCAAAGCGGATGTTCATAGGAAGTATCAGCGGAGATGGCCGAACCTGACTACTTGCAGATGCGCAAAACTGTTTCCTTATGGGCCCAAGAGAAATATCTCTGATTTTCTCATGGGGCTCGGAAAGAAACAATGTAGAAACTGTGGTTGAAATCATCACCGACCACACCTGAGTTCACGCTCATCTAACAAGGATGGCAGTTGTTGACAGCTCTGAGTGTCTGTCCTGCCTGGAAGCCTCAGGCTCTCCGAGACAACCGAGCACTTTTTGTGTACTACACCCGGAGCAGGCTGGATACCCTAAGGTCTGCCCTTTTACCTGCAGATGAGCTGAAAAACTTACCTCACCAAGCCCTGATGCGCTTCATTAAGAGGAGAGGAATGTTTTGGTGAATGGGCTTCTAGAAGGACAGTGGGCCGCCATGGCAGCCGTGCTTGGTATGGGATATCCTGTCCCCCTGACTCAAAATATAAAAAAAAACACAAAAGGTGAAAGGTTGAAGAAGAGTAGAGCCGTATGGGTGACATTTTCTTCAATCTCAGACCGAATTGAAACATATGAGGTGTGGTCAATAAATAATCGGCCTGATATTTTGTTTGTTTTTTTTTTTTAATTTTTAATTTTTTTATTTATTAAATAATTACATTTTTGGTTGAAACGCCTTCAAAGACCCATAAAGTCATCTTTTTAAGATGGTCAGACACCATTTGTGATTTAGACCCCACCACCACAAAATCTTGCAGCTTAAGCTTAAATTTCATTTTAGGAAATATGAAGTAGAAAACACACTGAGCTAAATCTATGCCTTTCTGAGCAATGTCCTCCTTGAAACACCTCAAGATATTACAATAGAAATTAGCATTAACCCTCTATC
Organism: Dioctria linearis; assembly: GCA_963930735.1. Lineage (NCBI taxonomy): Eukaryota > Metazoa > Arthropoda > Insecta > Diptera > Asilidae > Dioctria > Dioctria linearis. The sequence continues at coordinate 14,814,915 of OZ005743.1, read as the reverse complement.
GAAGGAGTATAAATTCGTGGGAGAAAAAGTTAGCTTATCCTTGACCTGTTGACGAAAATCCTGCCAAATATTGACCCGATTCTAGTCTTGACCGTCAGCAATCTGGAAATATATTTACCTTATACAAATTGATTCAACTATTTCAAATTGCATTCCAGTAATGTTAGCAATTTCTATTATTGTTGTTGGTTTATTTTTACGAATAATTCTATGAATTTCAGGGAAATTTTTGCCAGCTTATTGCTGAATTCTTATGATCCTCTCAATTGACGTTCGACCATTTTTTAAATACTTAGGAATACCACTAATAGCAATGAGGTTGACTTATGATTTCATCACCGTAAATTTCTCAAACACTGGATATATTTACATCACAATAAGCCTGGCGAAGAAAGCATTGAAAAAAAACTCAGGACGTTGAAATTTTCTAGTTTTATGTACAAAATATGTTGATGTTTGGACATTGCCTGAAGTTTGTATTCACTTTGAGTAATCGCAGAAATACATCTTCATGAAATTGCTTGTGAAATAGATATCAATGCACATATTACAAACTTTTCTTGGCAAACTTAGTCACAAGGCTTAAGCTAATGTATTGGAATCATTTGACTATATCTATATCCCCCACAAGCATTCAGGCGTATACTCTCTATAAGAACGCTACCTAGATGAAATACCTAAACAAAATATCAACCTTAGTCAAGTTTGGCATTCGTTCAGGGACCTTTGGGTTGGAAGATGCTAAAATCTGTTCGTGTATTTTTGTTTTGATTTTTATAACTTCTAAGGAAGCTGCAAGCTAAGGAATCAGTTTCAGTTTACCTACTATACGATTTTGTTACTTTTTTTTTACACTGGAGGTATTATGTGCAGAGTACAATTTTACATGTCTAATCGATTTGGTTATTTAATTAGATGTCATCCCATTTAGGAGTTCGGACATACACCACTCCGATGAGGAACTGTTATAGCTCTTTACTTCAATAGACCTAATCTTCTTGAATAATGCAGTGAATTTGCTATGTTCCATTTTTCACCGACTGTGGTTGAGGTGGTATCTGGAACCAAATCTCTTTCGTATTACTGCTATCTATACATAGAGTCCTATATGTAAGGAAGGTCACATATATATTCTTACTCAAATATTTTCAGAACTTATCGATCAATATTTCTAGAAGAAGAACTTAAAATCTTTTTCCATGAACTTTCGGCAACACATATAGATATAATAGAGAGGATAATTTTCAGATCCAGTGCTCCATTATTTGGTTTCAATCATTGAATGGGGACTACATCTAGATTGCTAAAGTTTTCACTCTAGGGGTATTCCTAGATATTTAGCTTTGATTAGTTACTTCCAATTCTTTATACGAGGCAACTGCGGTCGACATGAAGTTGAAGACACAACTATATGGTTGATCTTTAATTCTGCTGCAGCTTTTTGAGGGGGGAGGAAGCCGAATTTTGTGGAAGTCCACAATGTAATATTAATTTGCAAGATCTTTATACAGGGTATTAAATAAAGAAAAGTAGAGTAAAGTAAAAAAATATTGTTTTTTCTCTTTTCCTGCTATAAAATTTTCTTCATTCCACCCACCAAAAAAACAAAAAACTAAGTAAAAAAGATTTTAACATCCTGAAGTTACCACTGCTAATTATAGTCTTACTAATAGCCCGGAAATTGCCTGCACTCGAATAACCACAGGAAGATGAGGAATGAAATTAGTTCATTCAAAAGATGGAAAACTCTGACGAAAATTATTTTATCTTCTTGAGTACATAACTAAATGCCAACTTTAATTAAAAACTTAAATCTAGCGGCTGTGCACCCACCCACATACAACCATCCTAAAGTAACTATTTAGCTTTCTCTAAAGAAGGATATTTGACACAATTCTATTTCATTTTCAATTTTCTGTTAAAGATGTATTTTCTTTTTTCTTTAAAAGAAGATTTCCGGAGATGTTTTAAGATAAATTGAAAAAAAAAAAATGTTGTTATTAGAAGGAATGGAATCTTTCCTTCCCGTTCATTTTTATCCTTCTCTTATGTATACTTTATAGGTAAGATATAAGTACAGTTATTGGAAAAAGAAAAGGTTTTCCGTAGTATTGTTCAGTCATCTAAAATTTCCTTAATTAAGGCATCTATTTATGTATTTGAGGAGTTCAGGATTACAAAATTTTATGAAAGAAAGGGCTTCTAAGGAACAATATACATACATACATATGTGTATATCTACCCATACAATAATTGTGAATTGGTAGATTTTTATCCTTCTTGATATATCCAATTATTTTCTTTCGACTGAATGGATGATGATAGTTCGTATATAAATAAGTGATTACTATTGAATATATGAAAATGTCCTTACAAATTTATCATTCGTTATTATGAGACTATACGATATGATGAAATTATATCGATTTTGAATAAACCTCAAGCAATGAAGTACCTACATATGTAATATTGCGAGTAGCTATTCAAAGTTGCCAAGGACAGGACAATTTTCCAATCTTTGGAATTTGAAATTTTACAGGAAATATGTTTTTTAGAATTGAAATTAAGGAAAATAATTAATTTGGTATAAAAGTAATTTTTCTAGTAAATAGAGTTACTGAAAAAAATCAAAAAAAAAATAAATGTAGTATCATTTCGGCCGCCACTAGATGGCACACTCGCGTTGTTTGAAGTAATCCAATTTTTTTATTATATAATAAGCAGTGGTTGTGCAAAAATTCATAAAACTCGTATTAAGATGTAACCTCCTGTCTACACTGGCCATGAAAAATTGCTTACCATATTTTATGGTAAATCCATTTTGGAAATAAAATTTTTTGTGTGGGTCAATTATTTTATGACATTTAATTTTTGGCTGGACGATGACGTTGTCAAGACCGAAAAGAACTGGAATGAGAGGATTGATTGCATTAGAGAATTTGGAGCTCGCCGAGTTAGAAGAGATGAAGAGATTAAAAAAAACGAATATTCTCTTTTAGAGTTCCACAAGCACTGCTGTAATTCGTACAAATTAATTAATTTAATTATTTCCGAGCGCGTGAGGTTCATTTCAGCAATTTTGTTGATTAAGATAAATTTTTTTATCAGTAATTTTCTTGGCAATATACAGGGTGTTTCCCCAGAAGAGGTCAATAGAGCAGGAGGTGATAGTACTCACCTAGACGAACCAACAATTGTAGCGGGAGGGGGGGGGGCAATATCAACCGTATAGGAGTTACAGGGTGATTAAGAAAGAAAAAACACCATGTATCTTAAAAAATCCGTACGGTTACAGTTGCATTGTACGCAGAACTTCATGGCCTTTCCAACGACTGCTAAATCAGTCCCGTACCCCATTCCCCTCAAGAATTATGGTTGTCTACACTAAAAAAATTACCTTTTTTCTTAATTTAACCTCTATTATTTTTGCAAAAATGTACTTAACTTAACTTGTTTTTATATAAACTGTAAACTATACTCTTTCGTTTTACCTATTACACCCTATGTGCTATCTGTAACCCTTTTAAAGTTATTAGCTCCTAACCTATTTTCAAAGATATTCTGAAACCTGTTTGATTCTCAAACATAATTGACTAAAAATACGTTATTTTAAGAAAAAGTCGTCTAATTTTGTTATGACCTGAGTAGATTGTGAACTAATAACTCCTTAACGGCTACAGGTAGCACAAAGGGTGTAATTAATAAAAAAAAATTAAAAATTAAATTAAAAACAAACTTTGAGTTAATACAACCATAACTTCTTAGGGGAGAAGGGTCAGGCGTGTAACCAGACCTGTAACTTGAGGGGGGGGGGGGGGGGGGGGGGTCACAACTAAAATGTTCGAGGGTGGAGGAAAAAGTCGGAAGTAGTCGCTTTTAAATTTTAAAGTTAATTTTTAAAGTTAGATATCACAAAATTCAATTTTGGTTTGATTTGGAAAACCTGTAGATAATATTATCCACATCAATGTCGTTCTCAGAGTGGACAGGCATTAAGGACTCATATCCCGATACTCTTCCTCGTGCACAGATTGTAGATATTGATGTAATGCAACCGATTCTGTCAAGGCTGAAGTAAATGACTGAGAGTGTAAGCTTGCACCTTGATTCACATTCAAAGGAATAGGAGTAGAACTGCATGATATGTCATTGACTATTTCTTTTGATGCAAACTTAACTGATCTTGCTTTCTTCTGAAAAAAGTTGTCAATGGTCTTATCAGTCTTCTGCTTTCCACTTTCGTAACTATTTCTACCTCCTTTTCTAACTAATATAGCAAGTTCATCCCTCTCCTACAAACTAAAAGTAAACGTGAAGTTAAATTAAACAACACTACTTGAATTAATACGAAAGTACAAGAAAAACCAACGCCAACTACCGTAGACAGAGGAATGCGAATGGTTTTTATTTTTATAGTCTTTCTGTAAAAATTGTGAAGAAAATCGTAGAATCAGTTTTAGTGGCATCAATCCACCTGATCGTTTTCAGCAACCAATATTTTATAAAAATTCGAAAGAAAAATGTTCAATAAAATTTTTAAGAACAAAATGTATGGTTGCAAACGCTCATAAATATCTTTAGCGACCCAGATCAACCAAAGCACCTGAATCAACAAACATAACTCTTTGGAATAGCATTATCCGCCACCAATACTGCATGAAAAATCTAAAGAAAAATTTTCAGATCTTTCTAAGAAAACTGAATGCTTGTGCCCCTGTCCGAAAGAGAGAACCACCAGAATCAATCCACCAATTCGTTTGGACCGTTGTCGGTGAATTGTTCATCATTCAAATTCTTAAGAACAATTTGCAACTATAATTCTAAAGGTACGTGCACAAAATAGCGAAGTGTGGCGAGGCTATATCAAGAGTTAAAGAAATAAAATGATTGCACGATGTACTATGAGAGTGTTCATAATAATGCTGTGGCAGCGCGCGAGAATGAAATTTTTAATTTTTTCGCGAGGTGCAGCGCATTAATTTTGATAGCTGGCATATTCTTATAGGTTTTTTCTTTGATATAATCGAAGGGGTCTTTATTTATTATCATATATTGGAAGAATCTATCAGGATCAGTCCGAAAATCTTCACATGAATGATGAATTCGCCAAATCCAGACGTTTCGTCTTTAGCAAAAGAGCGGAAAGTACACTTAGGTTAAAAATTCCATATAGTTGCACTACTTGACAAACACAAAATTTCTTCTTCTGAATCTGGTGACATAATTTTTGCTCTCACTTCACGATTTACCAAGAAACTGAACGCCTTGTTGTGAACACTACACCTCGAGATATATCTTCACCTCTCCTCGCCACACTTACTAGCCACGCATCGCCTCCCCCTCGCCTTATTGTGCACGAACCCCAAGAAAAATTTAATGCTTCCCTGCGAACGTAAATATTTTGAACATCTCAGGCTTGAATCCGTGTCGCTATGAAAAATCAACGGGTGGCTAGACATTGATTCCATAACTCGAGTTCTACTGGAAGAACCGTAAAACAAAAATTTGTTAAGTCAAGGCTTAAATACCCTTGCGACGGGCAACGGACAATGGTGAAAAAAATGCCGCTGTCGAACTTCTAAAAGCATAGCGTCTTATGCGAATACCCAAATTACGACAGGTGACGGTCAGCGGTCGACGAAGTTTGTTTTGTGCCTGCTCCGTGCTTCAACGAAGAGAGCAGCCACCTTTAAGTTTTGAGATGGGGATTAAACAGTCAAACACAAAACTTGCACTTTTTCCTAAAAATCCTTTAGATTTCTTTTATTTATAATTTTCTTGTTTTAATAAATTTACAATTTTCAATCGGCACTTTTATCCAATGTGTTTACAATTTTCGTTTTAGCACCCTTTTTTTTTTAGTTTACAATTTTTCTTTTAAATTTCAATTTTCAATCGGCACTTTTATCCAATGTGTTTACAATTTCCGTTTTAGCACCCTTTTCTTTTATAAGTTTACAATTTTTCTTTTAAATTTCCTGATTCGAGAATGTTTTATTTATTGGGACTTCCGATCTTTCTCTCTCGACGGGTCGAAAACAAACTCCCCGAGGTTTGGGCAAATTGCACCCAGGTACCCACGATCACTTTTTTAAAAGCTTTTTTATCTTATTGTTTTATTGCTTTCTCACGACGTTGAAAAAACGTACGTGAGAAAATGCAAAAAACTTTGGTAGCAATGCATATGCATGACAGCAAAACTGTAATCTGATATGCACTTGTGCGCCCGTCTTGAAATATTAATTTTAAGCGGGCGAGAATAATTGTAATAATTGTATGTATGTATGTACATACAATTAGATTACAAATTGAATAATATACGTATGTGCAGTGTACAGTGTACGTACAAAAAGAGAAAGGAAGAAGACACTGTACGTAGGTAAGTGTGCAGTGCATATCGTGGGAATGAAATGCATGTCTGATAACAAAATGCAATTTATGCTAAATTGCATTTTGTTATGATATGGAAATGCATTTTTAAATGCATTTTAAATTTCAAATGAAATTTTAAATTAAATAACTTTTCATTTTCAGGGTCATTTATGTGATACATCAATATATTGTATAGGGCAATATATTGATGTATTGACCTAATGGTTGTGATTCGGGGCATAGGTATCTGAGTCACAACATCCCTCCCCCCTGGGGAAAAGAAAGTTTTATTCCTTCGGAGAAGAAAACTTTCTTTCCTGCCAAAATAGAAGCTAAGATTCATATACTAAAATAAAATAGTTGATGTAGTTAACTATAAATAATTACAGGGTTATAAAGCTAGAATATATTAAAAATTAATTAAAATATTCTAATTGAAAGTGTTGGTATTATTAATTATATGTAAATATATATGTATATTCATTATGTGCAATTACTGGATATCTTTTTCTTTCTTGATTTATTACTATATAGTAATGTTAATGGTAACAATATTCTCAACAAACAATTTTTTGTTTGCGTTATGTCTTAGTTCTATTTGCATAGACATTTTCTTTACAATATATTTATATAATTATAAAGTTAATTTGCAGAAACTATTTATCTTTATTTTAATTTCTGTTCCTTACTTACGATATTCCAAAGTGTTAATAAAAAACGTTATCTTTATTACAAAAACATTTTTCACGAGAAAAAAAAATTTTGTATTTCTCCTTTATGATTTAATTTTTTATTATATCTCTTTATTTCCTTTTTTTTTTATGAGGAAAAAAAAATTTCTTATAATTCTATACCTATTTTCCTTTCATGGTTTTATTTCAAATGTATTTAATTGCACACTCGTTAAATGAGATAAAAAGAAATAAAAGGAAAATTAAGAAATTCATTATTATTTTTTCTTTCGATACTATAAGTCGTGTTCGTTTGTTTAGTATTTGTTAAAGTTTGGTACTGCCTGTATGTATAAAGCGAAAGGTAAAGAAAATCATTAAGATTCAATCGGCTAATAAATGTGTGTCAATACTATGATACTGCGGGCTAGGAGAGCAGAAATTAAGAAGAAAAAAAAAATCGTTAAATTTCTTTAATAAGAATGGCTTGTTTAATCTAGATATCGTGTGGGTAGATTTTTGGCGCGGGACTCCGTGATATTTTGTTTCGATAAAAATTGCTTGGGATGCAGTTTTATAGTGATTAGGTGGATTATGGGTTTGTGGGTTCTGGTAGTTTGGTTAGTTTTAGTTTCACCATGATATTTGCAGTGGCCATTTCGCGAAAGCCATACAAGGCTCCTAAAGACTACGTAGTAATCATTGATGGGATTTATATTGAGTCGGTTTGGCCCCGATGGAAGGGTACAATCCGGCTAACCTTTGTTTGTCCGGGACGGGACACGCTGACCGTTTGGGGGGCCGAGCCCCATGCCCTGAAATACCATGTGTGGAATTTTTCGCTGTGGCCTGAATACGATATGGCGTTGTCGCCATTGGGTAAGTTTGCTTTTTTTTTTTTAATTTTTGTTCGTAATTTTTCCTTCTCTATTTGTTTCAGGAGCTAACATGGTTTTAATTGGCCGGTCGTATTACCGCCCCACTCCGCATGCCATGGACGGCCATCCTCCACTGGTGGGACCTGATCCTGAGGCCGAGGCTGAATGATCCAGACTCCGGCGGATTCTTTTTATAAAAAAAAAATATTTTTACTCCTTTTCATTCCCCCTTCTGTCCTAGTACGGATTGAATAAATGTTTTTAATAGAAAAGTTTGGTTTTAGTTTACTTTTCCTATTCACTTCCTTGGTACCCCTTATTTTTTCGCATATTTGGGTTTTGTCGCCTTTTTTTATGATTGGCTTTTTCGATTTGTTTTCTTTGAACCAAAAAAAAAATGTTATGTGTTGGGATTGGGATTATGTTGATTTGTATTTTAAACAAAATTTGCCTTTATGCTATTGTAGATGTTGTTATTTTCAGATTTTTGCAAAATATGGCTGTTGAGTTGAATTCCCTAAAGGTTGTCCGGCGTTTTTCTTTTAGGTGCTGGAGTTATGTTGAAATTTAACTTTCTAGGTGTGAGTTTAGGCACATTTTCCAGTTCAGGTTCCGGCGGAATATTTGTAGCGTTGCGGGTTTTTCGTTTGTATTTAATATACAGATAGGCGCCAATAAAAGTGATGATTAAAGCCACTGTTAAATATGACAGTGCATAATGGTGGATATGATGGCTATTTATGGGATTAAGAGGAATTTTTTCCTGATCATTTTGGAAACGAATGGATTTTAGAAGTTTATCTAGATCCATGCTGTTTGTAATATTTAAGGGATTTCTTTCTGTGGGTGTTTCCACCGCGGAAAACGTCATATTCCACAGTATACTGGAAATGTTAATTGATGGGACGAAGTTTGAATTAAATTTGGATATTTTTGCATTATGTCCGTGCAAGATGAATTCTTTGCTTCGTACATAACAACCGGGATGGATATACATTGTTCCTGTTCCATGCAGGGTTTGTGAATTAATGGAATTTTCACAAATTATATCTATATGTAGGGATTCTTTTAGGGAGAAAAGCCAAGCGTTTTGCTGCGATAATTGCGTCCAATAATGATTTTGTTCTAATTTTTGGATTTTGCATTTCGATGTAATTGGTTCCTTTTTAATCAAATTTACTTCACATTGGTTTGCTTTTGTATTTGTGTTTAGGATAGGCGATAAGATCTTACAGTAAAAATGCGTTTGGCCCAACGTTGCGCAATTATGGATATCCTGAAGTGTTAATTCAATATAGTGTTCACGATTGTAGTCTATAAGGATATATTCCTTTAATGGGTTAATGTACACGAAAGATCCGTTGAGGAGTGTAGGTAATGGCATTGCTTTAAAAATTTGATATGGTTCCTTGAAAGGAAGGGGAATTCTGAGCTCTATAATTATTTTATTATTGAAGATATTTGCGGCTATTGTACTTAATTTGTATATCTGTGTAATTATATTTTGTCTGGAATTTATGGGAAGCATCATTGAACTGGGCAATTCCTGCCTGATATTCAATAAAACTTCTTCAATTTTTTTCGGGGATATGAGCGTAGGGTGGAATTTTCCATGCCTTGAATCTGTTAGAAGATCTATTAGCTCTGTTTGGGTATTTTGGTATCTAAATGCCATTAATGAGATTAGTGAGATTAGGGATTCGAGTTCAATGGATATTTTGTTATCTAATGTTCTGTTTTCCATTAAAGAAGAGGCTATCTGAATCGATATCAACTTTTTATGCATAACCAGGAATTCCTTTTCAATTGCGGTTTTAGTTTTGTTGAAAATATTTGCAGTTGCTTCGACTATTGCAGTTTGGCTTTTCATAAGGGAAAGGAGGGAGTTTTGGTTTAAGGTAAGGTTATGGATTTGCTCATCATATAGCCTGGCATCGTCTTCGTCCAATGTGCCAAAAAGAGCTTTAGAGATTGAGCCTATTGCATTAAATAGCGCTCTTTGTTTCCTATTTTGTGTTACAAGTAACATATTCCTATATTCTATGTTTGCTATAATAAGATTTATTTGTAGCAACGTACCGTTACAGGTGTGGGCCATTGCTGAATTCCCATTAAGTCTCTGGCAGGTCATCGTTATTTGCTGTGCGATGAACTGGATATTATTGAATTCCGATTTAAAATTCGCCAGGTCGTAATAGGTGACGACTTTCCATTCGTTGGTATAGAAATTGGCTCTGCCAATTTCTTTAAAATAAATGCCTGCACTAGCATTTAGTTGCTTTACTTCTACTCCTGAGCCATAGGCTAAAGGGATGAAGATTAAGAAGACTGCCATTTGTATCATCTTGAAAACCTGGAAGATGATATTGCGTTATTCAATTGGAATAAGTCTTTTTGAAGAGGATGAAGCTTTTTGTATTAGTCCGAAAAAAGTTTTAAGTCATTATTATGGACTCTTCTAATTTTATTATTGACTTTTATAGTGGAATTTTCAGGGGAATTGATTTCCATTATCTCATACGGGCCTGACCATAGTGGGGAGAACTTGTTATCTCGAACTCTGCTCTTGAGTAAGACTTTATCTCCTACTATGAAGGATTTCTGGGCGGAGTTTTTGTCGTATTGCAATTTGGACTTTTCTTTATTGGCCATGGCTATGTCTTTAGCTATTTTGAAGCTGTGTTGTAGACGCGCTTTCAGCTCGTTTGCATAATTATCGTAATTATAGCAAACTGCTGGTGATGATTTCAAATTGTTTGGGATTTCGGCTGGGAATCCGTATAGGAGTTCGCGTGGAGTATAATTAGTACTCGAATGAGGGGTGGTATTGTATACAAACATGGCATATGGGATCCATGTATCCCAGTCTTGTGGATCTTTTGCCACATAAGATCGGAGATATTCAGCTAAAGTTCTGTGGCTCCTCTCCAATGCACCGTTAGTCTGAGGGTGATATGGAGTAGTTTTGAGCCTTTTAATCTTCAGCAGTTTTGACACCTCGGCGAACATGCCACTTATGAGGTTGGAACCTTGATCTGTTAGGATACTTTCTGGAATACCATGTCGACAAACTATTGTTGTCGTGAAGGCTTCCGCTAATGTCTTAGACTCGGTGTCGACTATGGGAATAGCCTCAGAAAATTTTGAAAGGTCATCTTGGAATGTAAGGAGATATTTGTTTCCAGAATGAGAAATTGGGAGAGGTCCTACAACATCTAGGTACACTCTTTCGAACGGTTTGGAGCTTATGCTCGAGATTTTCATTGGAATTTTTGGATTTCTGGATACTTTGTTTATTTGACAAAGTTTACATTTCCTTACGTACTTTATTATATCGTCTGACATGCCAGGCCAGTAGAACTGTTTTTTAATTCTTTTGATAGTACGGGAAACGCCTTGATGGCCTCCCGTCGGTAGTGAATGAAAATCCTTTAAGATCTGCTCGATCTCATTGCTGTCGGATAAATATTTAATTGAATCCTGATGGAGTTTGATGTTTATTTGCTGATTAGCGAAGATCTGGGTAAAAGCGTTTTTAATAATTATTAGATTCTGTGGATCTAATATAGGGAAGGAGATATTTATTTGTTTTAACTGATTTGCTTCTGTGTATGAGCAAATCTCAGTTAAAATTTTCTCAAGGTCCAATCTATCTCTTTGTGATCGAAAAGGTAAATTAATTTTTGAAATAATTACTGTTGACTCTTTTCTCTTGAAGAAGTTCAGTTCATTTTCTAAAAGTGGAGATTTATCTGAAAATTTAAGTTTCGAATCCAACACTCTTTCAAGTTCTGTATCTTGCATTGGCAAGATGAAAAATTTAGGATTCGCATTTTTAGTCAGTAGGAGGGGAAAATTAGTCTCAGTTATTGTAACTGCGGAATTGCTCACTTGTGATGGAGCTGGATTTTGATTAATTACACTCGTGTTGGGAGTATTCAAATTCGCCTGAGCTCTGGCTTGATTCCTTGTTACCACATTTACGCTAGTGGTGGGTTCTGCGAACTTTTCGTTGCTTTCTGGAATGGCTCTACTGAGAGCATCTGCATTTGTGTTGAGCTTGCCTGATTTATGGACTATTTTGTAGTCATATTCCTCAAGACGTATTCTCCATCTCATCAGTCTTGAGGAGTGATCCTTCAGATTCATGAGCCATACTAATGGTTTATGGTCAGTTATAATTGTAAACTGTCTGCCATAAACGTATGGTCTGAATTGCTCAACTGCGAAAACTATTGCCAAGAGCTCTTTCTCTATTGTTGAGTAACGAGTCTCTGCACCATTGAGAACTCGACTCACATAGGCGATTGGATGATCTTCTTGATCATCAACTTGTGAAAGTACTGCTCCGATGGCGTAGTCACTGGCATCAGAGGTGACAAAAAATTGCTTGTCGAAGTCGGGATATGATAAAATTGGTGCTGAAATTAATTTGTTGCGTAATTCGCAAAATGCTTCGTCGCAGATTGCGTCAAACTTGAAAGGAGTATCTTTTTTCAAAAGACTTGTAAGAGGTTTCGCAATCTTTGAGAAATTTGGTATAAAGCGGCGATAATAGCCGACAAAACCAAGGAAGGCTTTAATATCTTTTTCCTTCCTGGGTCTGGGGTATGACTGAACTGACTTAATTTTCGCTGGGTCAGGTTTGACTCCATTTTCTGTAATTATGTGCCCTAAATACATAATTTCCTTTCTTAGGAAATGGCACTTGTCTGGTTGGAGTTTCAGATTAAAATTTCGGAGACGGCTAAATACTGCTGTGAGTCTTGTGTTGTGATCTTTTAGATTGTATCCATGAACTACAATATCGTCCATGTATACGAAGCAATATATGCCTTGAAGGCCAGATAAAACATTATTCATGGCTCGTTGAAAGGTTGCAGGGGCGCCTTTTAAACCAAATGGCATGCGATTGTATTCGTAGTGGCCATAGGGTGTGCTAAAGGCGGTTTTCTCCCTGTCCTTCGAGTCCATCTTTATCTGGTGAAATCCACTGGCTAGGTCGAGTGTGGTGAAATATTTCGACTTCCCCAACTGGTCTAATATATCAGTGATATTAGGCAGTGGGTATGCATCGCCAATAGTAATGTCGTTAATACGACGAAAATCTACCACAACTCGCCACTTTTTATTTCCATTCTCATCTGGTTTTTTAGGAACCAGGAGAAGTGGAGAATTCCAGGGACTATGGGAAGGTTTTATAATATCAGACTGCAGCATTTCTTGTATCTGCCGGTTTATTTCAGTTCGGCTTGCCTCAGGAAGTCTATAAGGCTTGGTGTAACTGGGCGGTTTATCTTGGAGGGTCTCGATTTTGTGGGTAATCGCATCTGTATATGAAAGGAAATCCCCTTCTATGAAGAAGAGATCGTTGAATTCCCTACAGATATCGCGAATACTCTCGGACTCTTCTGAATTACAGTGATCCAATTTTATAAGGTTTTGCAGTTTTCTTATTCTGCCCTTAATTGGATCTCTGTTTGAGTCTGTAGAGATGACTACAAAGTCGTCCAAGTCTTGGTATACTGGGTTCACCTCGTAAGGGCCCAGATCGGCGTCCTCCTCATTTGTATTGAGGATTAGGACTTTTGCCATACCATTGACTGGTTCGACGATCGAGTTTCCAATAAATAAGCCTGGCCTTATTTCCTTCTTGAAACAGACCGATTCATCTTGAAGAGAAGGAGTTGGAATTTCAATGATGAATTCTGATCGAGCCGGAATTTTAATTTTGTTTAATTTATCCGATTCTTTCTGATGTTTGTTAGGAAGGAGATATGATTCCAACTTTTGTGGAATTATGAAGGAGTTATTCGATGATTCCGACTCGATAGAATTTGAAGAAGTTAAACATTTATTGAGATTCCTTGACTTCTTTTTTGATTTATTACTAGACTTCACATTTTGTGAAGTGCTAGATGATGGAGATAGATTTTTGTTTGATGCAGCCTTTTGTGCGGCTGTAGATGGGGATAGATTGTCGTTATTATTTAGTTCCATTTGGGTTGGAACTACTGATGGTGATATTTTTATTTTGGAATTACCTTTGGGCTTCACTTCCTGTGAAGCATTGGATGGAGATAGATTGTTATTATTTTTTCGCTTCACTTCTTGTGAAGCATTTGATGGAGATTGATTTACATTGCTTTGCGAAACAATTGATGGAGATAAATTTTTATAATTTTGTTTGTTGGAGAATGTTATCTCCGTATACAGTAAACTTTTAGTATGAGACCTCTTTTCTGGGTCTTCGCTTTTCAAATAAACATATGGGTAATTTGAATAGTATTCCTCATACGGATAAAATTCATTTGAATCGTTAGTTTCTAGAGAAATGTATTTATTTTTGTAATTGATACTAGCATTGAGAAGGTAGAAAGTCGTGACCAAGCAGGCCATCGTATGAGGGGATGGAGTTATTTCCCACTATTTGAAATGGGTGTTCTAAGATGGAGATATTTTGCTCAGATTCCAGAGATAATTTTGCGAATATTAGTCCTTCTGTACAAGTGGACTCAGTAAACAATGTATTTATATTACAGACAGCATCTCTGTAGCAGATACTGTCTGGCTTTAATGGATGGGGTTTAATTAAACTGATCTCTGCTCCCGTATCAATTAAAAATGTGAGTTTTGGAGTAGAGCAGATATCGATGGACAAGGAAAGAGTTAGCGAATTTTTATTTATTTGGACAGGGATTTGAATTAATTTGTTTTTGTCTAATTTCCTGTCGATATTGTTTCGGGACTCCTGTGAACTTGTGCCTTTGTTTGTATCTGCGAGAGGTTGCCGAAATTTACCTCCCGCTGCTTCCAGTTTCCCTGCCTGGATGCCGATGAACTTCTATTATTTTTCCTCATTGGAGATGGTGATCTTTTTGCCGAGACGTTTGCGTTGTTGTATCTCGGCGGTGGAGCTCGGTTTTCTCGGATTACCGGCTGTTGCCAGTCCCTGTTTTGTGGCTGTCTCTCAGCCGTGTTCGTTCGCGGAGTATCGCTTACCTTTTGAAAATTATTTCGATTTCCTTGGCTGCTATTAAGACGATTATTATTTGCAGCTCTAGTCCTGCATTCCTCGAGTGTATGTCCCGTCCGATGACAATATCGACAAGATGGAACCTGTGACGGAGATGTAACCTTATTGTAATCTGTAGGACGTTGTTGTAATTGCGAATTAATTCTTGGAATTGTGTTAAAATTTTGCGTTGAGCGTTGTATGACTGGGCATTTTGAAACAGCATGCCCCAGTCTACCACATTTAAAACAAAGTAGATTTGAATTGCTATTCTGTTGAAAGGGATATTGATTTACCTTGTTATTTGCTTGAAAATTAGGTTGCCTTTGCTCTATACGTGATGAGTGATCTAGAATATTTGACCTTAGTGAAGCGAAGGATTTATCAGGATGAACTTTAGCTAAAGTCTGTAATTGTGGATTGGATAATCCGTCTTCAATTGCCCTTACAGCCTGACTCTCATTATCTTTTAATAATGATTTTAGTAGTACTTTATCCGTTGTGTAAGAGTGCGTTGCCTCATTTAATTTGGATAGTGTTGCATTTAGTCTTTGAAGGAAGTCTTTTACACTTTCCTCTCTACTTTGTCTCGAATTACTTAATTGAGACTGTAAGGTGGATCTAGGAGTTTTAACTTCAAAAGTTTGAGTCAATATCAATTTTAGATCAGGCCACTCTGATATCTCATTGTATCTATATACATCATATGCCTCTGCAGATAATTTACTCCTTATTAAGCTAAGGAGGGAGTGTTTTTCGTTCACCGTCGATGCCGTCGCGTATATATCATCACAACTGGAGATAAATTTGTGGAGATCTTTCGGATTTCCATTAAAATTTGGAATTAATGACCTTGCGTCTGATAAGGAGAAATGCGACTGGTCTCTAAATGAGACATTATGGTGATGGTCTGTGAAGTTATGTGTAGTATTCGTCACATTTTGGAATCGAGAGTCCAATTGTTCTTGCAGCGCAATTACAGTGTCTGAGAATGATGTTTCCATGTTTATGTAAACATCATTCACGAAGTATTCGCTGTCTTTGTCGTTTGGGCCAACATTCAAGATTATTTCATTGTGTGTTTCTTCAAAATCATCCCAATATTTGTGCAACGAGTTTAATTTTTGGTTTAGATATGCCTGGGTTGCAGTTGCAAGTGAATTATTATCTATAGACTGGATAATATGGGATAATGTTTTTTGTCTATCTTCTTGTAATCGAAGCCGTACTGTATTTGATTGATCTTTGTCTGTGCTGTCTTGGTTATCAGCTGCAGTCGTTTTTTGAGAAGTTTTTGGAGGTGGGACGTAAAACGGGTTATTTTTGCGCTCTGTGTGGACTGATATGGATTTCAACCTATCAGACAGAGTTGCCTTTGTAAGATTGTACCAGTCCTCCGTTTTGTCATAGCATGACTGTTTAAAATAATCATGAGTTTCAGTAAAATTTTCATGATCTTGAATCAGGGTTTCAATTTTTTCAAATGAAGCCCATAGTTCTTCCAACTGTTGGAGTTTTCCAGAAGTAAAATCTGAAGTCCTTTTACTTTTATTCGCTCTGTGATAATCGGCCAGAATTTGTCTAATTTCTGTCATTTTTGGGACTTGTGACAAGCAAAGTTCATCGAAAGATTTGTTTTCGTCAGTCATGTTGGTATGTATGTAAGATGTAAAAATTAGGAAAAAGGGGAAAAAATATTTCAGCAAAATCTAAGGAGTATACGCTAAGATGAAGACAAAAATACGTAATTGTCTATTTTAAATGTACTCAGTTGTATGTATTGCAACTGCTAAACAGCAGGTTGAAAGAAATTTAATTCTGAAAAGTCGTATAGGATGGATTTTGTTCAAAAATGTATTGTATCTATATTAATATAAGAGACTGTAGTGCTCTAATAACTTGTCAAATAACTAAATCAAATCGAATCTGTAAGAATTTGCCTTGGTTGATTCTTATTCGCGAATATTTATTTGGTAAAAGTCGGAGAATTGGGTTGAAATTTAGGATAATATTTATTAAAATTTTTGTAAAAGAAGTAAGGAAAAAATTTGCTTTTAATTATAATTAAATATATATCTAATATATTAGTTTGATTATAGTATAGAAGATGTGGTAAAAGTACATGCACAAATTGGTCAATTTATGAAAACAAAAAATCCTAATTTGTACGTGCACAAATTTTGCAATTAAAAAATATAAATTCTAAATTTGTTGTGCAATATGAAAAGAAAAATTCTTTTTTCTTAAAAATGTTGTCTTAATCTTTTGTAATTAAATAAAATGAGTAGTTGCATCAAAATTTCTATCTCCAACCAAAATCTTTCTCCTGATCAATAGACTTAAGAATTGCTATTGCAGGGGATTGATTATTGGTTTATCGAAGTCCTCTGGCCAGCAAGTTCACGAAGCCTTACCGCAGAGGTCGCTTCGTGGAGTAGCGTATTTTGCGTACACTCGCAAAAAATAAAAAAATTTTTTACACAAATCAGGAAAAATTTTGTAAGAGAAAAAATAGAAAAATTGTTTTCTTTTTTCTACCTTAGTATTTATCCAAGTATTGGCTTTTAGTTCCGATAGCTGTAGATGATGTTGCTAGAGATGTGATATTTGGAGTCCTTTGTCAGGCGATTTCGTTTTTAATAATGTTGCTGAGGAATGAAGGTAATGATGATGATGATAGTGAAGATACGTCGCGCGTCCGGGACGACGATTTCTTGTAGTCTTCCTTCTGGGAATCGTCTTAGTGAGGCAGGGATGAAGCCTCCTTGGTTCCCACGGTGAGCGCTTAGGCGTTTAAACTTTTCACGCCTCTAAGTACCTCCTGGGTACCCGGGATATTATTTTTTTTTTGGTATTATTTTATTATTTTTTTTCTTTTATTTTAAGAAAAAGAATTATTTTTATTTATTTATATATTTTTTATTACACTGACTTGGGTTGAGTTCCGCTGCCACCAAAATGTTTTGTGCCTGCTCCGTGCTTCAACGAAGAGAGCAGCCACCTTTAAGTTTTGAGATGGGGATTAAACAGTCAAACACAAAACTTGCACTTTTTCCTAAAAATCCTTTAGATTTCTTTTATTTATAATTTTCTTGTTTTAATAAATTTACAATTTTCAATCGGCACTTTTATCCAATGTGTTTACAATTTCCGTTTTAGCACCCTTTTCTTTTATAAGTTTACAATTTTTCTTTTAAATTTCCTGATTCGAGAATGTTTTATTTATTGGGACTTCCGATCTTTCTCTCTCGACGGGTCGAAAACAAACTCCCCGAGGTTTGGGCAAATTGCACCCAGGTACCCACGATCACTTTTTTAAAAGCTTTTTTATCTTATTGTTTTATTGCTTTCTCACGACGTTGAAAAAACGTACGTGAGAAAATGCAAAAAACTTTGGTAGCAATGCATATGCATGACAGCAAAACTGTAATCTGATATGCACTTGTGCGCCCGTCTTGAAATATTAATTTTAAGCGGGCGAGAATAATTGTAATAATTGTATGTATGTATGTACATACAATTAGATTACAAATTGAATAATATACGTATGTGCAGTGTACAGTGTACGTACAAAAAGAGAAAGGAAGAAGACACTGTACGTAGGTAAGTGTGCAGTGCATATCGTGGGAATGAAATGCATGTCTGATAACAAAATGCAATTTATGCTAAATTGCATTTTGTTATGATATGGAAATGCATTTTTAAATGCATTGTCATTTATGTGATACATCAATATATTGTATAGGGCAATATATTGATGTATTGACCTAATGGTTGTGATTCGGGGCATAGGTACCTGAGTCACAACAAGTTGATCAATTTCTAATTTTTCGGTCGTCGTTGCAGTACCTACTACCAACAAAATCAAACGAATGGACTTCTTGTGGCATTTATTTTTGTCAAGGTTGTAGGACATAGCGGAAATTTTAAAATAATGAATTTGATGAAAAATTGTTTGAGGAATTGTGAAGTCATAAAATAATTTATGATATCCAAGACAACCAGTATAGAGGAGTTGACAAAAAAAACATGGTTTGGTAAATGGTAAAATTGTGATATGTTTAGCATTTAGTTTGATTTTAATTTAGTTAATTTATGTATTTTAAATTTTTCCTTTCCGCACTTTGGGCCATTGCAATTCTTTCAAAATAATATAAAATATTCTCAATAAAAATCTGTTTCAAAACGCTCAAAACTAATAATAAATGAAATTTCAGTATCTTCTTCTTTCACAATCGCCGCTCACTGCCTGTCATTGCGATTGTACTCCCAATTTTTCGTCTACCTTTTTTGATAGCGAATTTCCGCTGCTGTCTACCATCGGAAAATCAGATAGGAAAAATAAAATTATGATCTCTAACCAATTTTGTAGAAACAATAACACTTTTTAAACTTTTTAATCGGCGCAACAATAATATAAAAGCATCTTCATAGCTGGGCTGCTAAGCATTACGTGCCATTTTCTAAAAAAATCAAATACTAAAATAAATATGCATTCCAAAATTACTTACTATCCTGTGCTAGGTACGATGGATGACTTTTCGACACTAGATATACATATTAAAACGCAAGAAAATTTTAAAAAATTTGTACACCATTAAAAGACGAAGAGCTACGAGAGAATGACTATTATACCCAATCCACTATTCCTACTTATAAGAAGACAAACAAACCGTATCGTACTAAAATCGTCCTGTTTAACTTTTACTGCTCGGTCTACAGTCCAGCGACACATTCAATTCACTGCGAAGGTTAGGTGGTGTTGGGGGGGGGGGGGGGGTTATTACCCATGTTAACCCCCCCCCCCTGTATGCCCGCCTGATAAGGGTACGGTGTTCATCGAAAGGGGCTGAAGCTCTGTGACCGTACGGCCAATAGTTTTTAGGATACAGGGTGTTTTGTGAAAAACTAGCTTTTTCTGCCGTATAATTTTTGGTTTGGCTAGGTGAATACTATCACCTACTGCCATGAGTAGTGTATTCAACTTTTCGCTATAGCCAAATTGCTTTTTGCTCTGGAAGTGAGGCCATTAAATTAAAAAAAAAAAAAAAATCGGAAGTTCATTATTGTGGTCTGGATAGCAAACGGCTTATTTATTAACGGACAGTGTTAGCCAGCTATAGCCCCAATATGAACACACTACATGAATTATTGCCATGATTACACGGTCTACACTGTCAATTCCGTGACAATAACATATGGCATACCATAATTTATTGCCAGTGTAGACAGGGTGTAAGGGAGCGATCAAGGATATAAAGAGCTGAGTGGAATTAAGCGTCAGTACGAGGAGCTGTCATATCGTACGCAGAATGGATCATCCCAAGGAAGCAACCACACAATTTTTTATGGAGTAGGGTCACTAGACAAAACACTGTTCGGAATCGTGGACTATGACGATTCGGAGGAAATACATGCAACTATATAGATGACCTTAATGAGAAGAAACCAAATCACAGTTACCTATGGTCAATTTGTTTAACGCTTCAAGGCTACAGGTGGCATAAGAGGGAGAAGAACTACATAACAGAGTTTCAAACATCGTTGAGGCGCAGCCGTGTCAATAACGGGAGTTATCGTCACTGCAACTTAGGATGGAATTAGTGATGTAATTACGATAATGACCCCTCAAATCAGTGAGATGTAAGCGTAGGAAAATTACACCCGCTGATATTCATGCACGAGTGATGACTGAAATAATGAATAATAGTAGTAAACTATATTTACAGAAAATATTTCAAAATTTGCAATTGCTCGTACAAATTGCGAAGATTTAAGTACTCCAGGTAGACCAAGAAAACCTGGACAGAATAGATATCCTACAGGTCCCAAAGAGTTGCACTAGACCTACATAAGGTATACACGAACCCGATTGCTACAAATAAATTTGGATAGAATATGTATGATCTGTGGGTATTTGTGACCACCAACAATTATGAGCGACAGTATTCCTTGCTAAATTACTAACAGTACTAGAAATGGCAGCAGCTGTTAATCGTAGCAGATCACCCTCAAATCTTATGCCCAAAATAAGGCCCGACTATTGCCGCTATTTTAAGGAAACAGTGACAGCAACATGAAGCAGCTTTACTTCAAAGGAAAAAGTTTCACTTTTTTGAAATGCATAAAATGCATAATTTGCTTTAAAACTGATGGATTTGCTGCAGAAAATTTGAATATAGTCCCGAGAAGCATTTGTAGCAAGTATTAATATTTTTTCGTATACAAGCTTTAGCGATTTTGTTTATTTCTAATTTCCCATGGGGAATATGGAGCACGTACGCGCACGAAAAGTGTACAAAGCAAGACGTACTCCATGTGAGCGCGACTTCCGAACCCTATTTCGGATGACGAATGAAACGTGTGGTTAGCTGACTACTTCATTGGCGGGAGTCTGGAAACTGAGGAGGTAAACTTTGACCAGTACAAATATGAAAGTGATTTTACGGTACATGGCAAATCCGCGCTTCCAAAGAGGTATGGGTGAGGATCTAAGATGTTCCAAGTCTACGGTCTCTAGAATTGTCGATACCACTATCGGTCTCATTATAGATAAGGCGAATGAGTGGATTACGGAAGCCAAAGTAAAATGGGCAGCAAAAAAGAGATGCCCGACTGCAATAGGAGCTATCGACTGCACGCATATTCAAATTGAAAAGCCACGTCTATTTGGGGATGAATATGAAAACCGGAAAAAAATGGCTAGTCTTAATGTTCAAGCCATATGCGATCAGAATTACGTTTTCATGAATATCGATTCATGGTGGCCCAGTTCAGTACATGAGCGTCGAATTTGGAAAAATTCTTCTACTCATGAAGTTCGGCGGCGGACCAGGAATGCGGTATAGTTGGGGGACAGTGGCCCTAATTGATGAAGCCATTTTCAAGCGCAGTCAACACAAGCTGCCTTCAATCAACTGTTACCGATAGAGAGAATGATTATAGAATATGCTTTTGGACAGTTGAAACACCGCTTTCGTTTCTTAAATATGTCTGTCGAATGATAATGGAGAATATCCGAAGGTAATAGTACTGAGGTGTAGCTGATTTCGAGGATGCGGATGAAATGGAAGATCAGGAAAGGACGGACGCAGCTACTCGAGCTCAAGGTCAAGCCCATCGCATACAATTAGCTCAGTTTATCTACAATAATAACATAGGTGAGGATATTTTACTTTAATTATTATAATTATATTATTTAGTACTAATTTTATATTTATCTTTCTTTGTCCAAGCAACTTGATATCTCCTTCTTATCATAAATTTAATGTTTGTCCATAGGAGTCTAAAGGACTGCGGAAATGGACTGCTGCAATAAAAGCCATACAAAAATTCCAAAAACAAAAAAAAACATTATTTTCTATTACTTTTCTGAGAAAGTGTTCCCTTTCATTTTGAAGTTGATTTTAAAAAATAAAACTTTCAACTTCAAGACGTATTTATATTTATATGTATTGTTATGGCAATATTTCAAAAGTGTTCTCATCCTCGCAGTAAAAATTTTGTACGGGAAGGACTCGATTCTTCAGTTTAGCACTGAAATATTCTTGCTGAATATGGACAAACTTGAGTTGTTCCAGTAACACTAATCCCTGAAGTTGACTTGGTTTTAGCATCCTCGTTTCCTCGGTTTCGTATGCTATGGCTAATTCTTCAATTGCTGTCGAGTTTCGTTTGCCAATGTTTCCTGTTAGTTGTGGTGTACGTTGGGCTGCGGCATTATCGTTAAACTGCAATGGTGGTCTGATTTCTAAGCCACCAGTGAATATAATCGTAAATGAACAACGCATTATGGAAATTTCTGTGGTAATTTTGTTCGCTTACTGGGATTTGTGAAACGGTAGGCTTTACATTCGCATCCATCGCTTTCATCATTATAGTTTCCCATGGTCGAGAATGCGCTTATTACCCGCTTTGTTTTCTTCGGTTTTCTTCTTTAATCTTGTCTTCAAATTGAGAACCTTATTCATTAATCCTTTTGAAGTCATTTCTTTTCCAGACTCTGTGACAGCTTTTTCAATAGCATCTTGCTTCTTCGCTTTTGTCGTGGGGAGTTGATATTTTTCCAATATTTCCGGGTATTGTTTTATCCTTTCGGCAATGAATTAACATTCAGCAGATTGCTCATCGTCGGTGAGTTGCGGCTCTAAATGGTCGTCTGGCAGTTCTTCACCACTTGCCATCTTCTTTAATTACAAATATTCAAGAATTTTAACACAGCTTATTCAAATGCTAAATCAAAACTCCGAGTATTATTACAACTTCCAAGGGCAGCTATATATAAATACACTGAGAAAAATAAAATGAAATTTACTCATTTTTAAATAGTAAAAAAGTTACACTTTTTCCCTTAATTTTACATAATCCTGGAGTAAATTACTAATATGCATGTCAGGAAATCTTAAGTCGAAATAATTTAATGTAATAATTACGTTTACACTAAATATAAATCACATAATTTTGTCCACACTTTGAGATGCTATGCACATTTATACCGTAAATTCAGTCAATTTTATATATATTACAAGTTTAAGAAGCGACGACATTCAATATAAACGTAAAGTGAGAGGGAAAGGTTCATTCATGCAGTGAGTTTTTTGTCGAGCGGCTAGCTTTCATAATTATTTTGCTTCCTTAATTTAAATTTTAGGGTTTTAAATAAGCGAAAAGGATTCTGGAACTACAGGCCTGTAAGCTGGCTAATCGCAGATTGAGAAAACTAACCACATGTGCGATTTCAAAGCAACTATAGCCCAATATATGTCCTAAGTTGACAGAAACTCTGCTAAGAATCGCAACGTGCACAGCGCTTGCAAATTCCATACAAAGACTTCTGAAGAAGCTGTATGAACAAGGAAGCGTTCAAAATCTGCTATATAAATGCTCCAACCTTGCCAAGCGTAGGAGGAATATGCTTGGTAGCTACTTCTTTTGCGAATTGGGGAAATTAGCAGACAAGGATCTGCGGAAGGTAATTGAGAGACTATAATTTTCGTTATAAATCCGTCAATTTGCGCGTTAAAGAGGGAAAATTACATGTTTAAAACTTATTTCCTTGCACTAATCCAAGTGCAATTTTACTTGTTAATCAATTGATTTTCGCATTAAGGAGAGAGAATTACGTATTTAAAACTTTTTTCTAACACTCTTTAATATGGCAATTCTACATAATTTTTTGGCAAATTCCATTACAGAACATTTGGGAATATTTTGAATGTAGGCACAAAAAAATGCCTATATTCAAAGTAGTAATTTTTTCTCTCAGTGATACACTACTGTAAATATTAATTTTTTGGCGACACAACGTATCGCGCATGTCTACTTTTTCTTTTTTTGCAAGGATTTGCTTGCAAAGAAAGAGAAAAGATTATAAATAGGAAATAAAACAAAATGTTTTCCTGCAACCTTCCGCTTGTGAGTTGTACCTTTTACCTTTAACTTTTAAGTAATTACTTTATTTTTATAAATACAACCTAATGTAAATTATGCCCGCTAGAACTGTAAAAAAACAGGAAAATCTTGAACGTAGTCATAATTAAAATTGTTAACTTTTACATACCGAAACCTATTTAAATAGTGAGTTTTTTCAAAAATTTTATAGCAGAATGGGAGAATCGAACGTAGATTTTTAACCCGTTACGTAGGAGAAAGCCATTATCAAGGACCCTAAAACAAAAGAAAATTAAAGTGAGAACTATCCATAGCTATATAATCAACAAGCGTTCATAACCTGGAAAAGTTCCAATGTTCCAATGTTTTCCACAGAAATCATAAAAACCCTTAAAACAATAAGTTAGAGTTTCATAGTAAAAAGCACAATTCCGATCTTCCAAGTTTGATCATCAAAATTAAATCTGTTATCATAATTATCACTGGTAATAGTCTACTAAACTTAGAGAGACTATTCTTAAAACATTCCCAGTAGGTCTGCCAGATTTTACATAGTTTATAATCTGGAAGGGCCCTTAAGATCTAATCATTTACTGATAGTACCCAAGTGTAACTAAAATTCACCATTGGAACTCATTTTTATCGAAGATGATGAAAATCTCTCTCAAAGATCTTCCATTTTATTTTACTATCTTATTTTAGTCACCTCGAAAAAAAAAAATACAGACTAGGTCCATTGCAAGTAAATATAGGCCTCCGTGCATAGTAGCAGTTTCAAGTTATCGCATCAACTCATAAAATACACTTTATGTGGGTACAAGTATCATTTGCGTACATTGACATGAAATTATTGCTCCTAACAAGACCAGGTACAATCATCCACGTATTCCTCTTACTATCTACGTACATATAGACATATATCTACAATATATGTTTCCAGTTACCTATACGGAAAGATTGCGTTTTGTCAAGATTGCGTGTCGTGCTGAGATAGAAATTTCCAGAAGTTTAATTAATGATTTACAATGTTGCATGCATGTAATTAAAGAAACTGAGCTGGTGGTATCTGCGATGCGATGGTTGCTTGTTGTACTTCTGTCGAAGCAAAATGAAGAATATTTTCGCTGGCGAGCAAAAAACTGATTTCTGGCTTAATTTATAGTTTTCGTGATTTGCTTGTATGAAGCAGAAGCAGACGATGATGTTTCCGGATATGTTTATCCAAGGGGAATTCAATTATTTAATGGTGAAAATCATATTTTATGTACTCAAACAATTGAAGAATGTGAAACATTTCTTGAATTATTTTTTTGCAGATATTTATGGAATCATATCAATTGTTTTTTTTATTAATTTCTATTTCATAACATGTACATATGATCTGAAGAATTACAACAAGGAATGACATAGCGATTCACAATTAATAAATGAATATTAAATAAAAATTTTAGGTATATTAGATAAGATTAAGAAACTAGCTTTTGCCATTCTTTTGCTTTTAACTACTAATCTAGTCAAATTATAATAGATTTAAATGATGCAAATAGAAAAATTAACCGGAAAAAAGCTGTAAATTGATGGAGACATTTATTTTGGCATACTTTTGAAGATAGTAAAAATCCTGACCTCTACCTCCAAGGCGTGCTCTTGAATCTAGGCTTCTACGCGTTTAAAATATAAACCAATTTTCAGCCTCCAATAATGCACAAAAATTTTAAGGAAGAAATTTTCAGTAAAATTCTAAGAAAAAATCGAGGCCTTTCCTACATCAAATCGAAGCATCGCTGATTTTACATTTATGAGATTTTGCCTGGCTTCAATCATAACCCTCCGACATTGACATCAATTACGGCAGAGTCTTTAATTCGGCAGATTCACGAATAATTCACGCTAAAATTGCAAAATACAGAAGGCAAGACTCAAAATCAAATTCATTTATTCCTGGTAACACTACATACAAGATTTATAATCTTTTTTAAGTACAATATTGTATATTGGTTCAAGAGATAATTGAAAAAAAAGGAACTAAATTTTAAAAAAGAAACAATTAAAATCAATTTAGTAAGCTTTACGTTATATACCTAATCGAGCAGCTCAAAAGCGAAGATAAATTTTATTATTTAAATTTTACATGTTAAATTAAGTAAAGATGTTATTTTAAGTGGGTTCGAACTAGCGTCTTAAATACACTGACAGTGCCTGCTGTTTAGATAGCAACAGGTATACTACTCCATAGCCGGATGATCTGAACAAGGTACGAATTCTCCATGACCAGCTTATGAAATCGTGGCATCACTAAATTTCTATTACGTTGGGATGTTGTAAACAAGAATAACTCTCTAATATACTCCGGCTTATTTGACTTTAGTATGTTATACAACAAGATAAGCGACCTACGTTGCAGAAAATGTTTCAACGAGCATCCTAGTAAATGCATTCGAAAAGAGGATACATGGTCAAACCTACATAATCTAAAAATGAATCGAATACAATCATTAAATGCAATCTCTAATTTATGTCCACAGCCACACACACACTATCCAGTTTGGGAAAAAACAATACAACCCGTAGTGAAATGAGGCAAAATTAACGATTTCACTAGCATTAAACGAATACTACAAGGTAAAATATTGGCAGAAAGCCAAAGCAATCGTAAGCCAGAATATATTTTCTTCAATTGCATATTGACATTATCACAACACTTCATACTTCCAACTATTCAAGGTAATCCCTAAATTGGTGACCTTACTAAGCATTAGTAGGACGGAGCCATTTAACACTACTGGGGGAACAACAAGCAAATCAACTAAATTATTGTAGAAACTTATACACTGCGAGTTACTAGGGTTTAATTGTAACCTATTATACCTAGAACATATGTGGATTCTGTCTAAATCAGAGTTAATACGTTCTATGCAATCATCAATAAGCCCAATTGGACGGATCAAGTACAATCATCTGCGTAGAGGTGAATGCTCACATCGCGAACCATTACTGTCAAGTCATTAATGAATAGGCTGAACAACAATGGACCCATGATTGAACCTAGAGGCACTCCTCGCACTAGCGGTGGCGGAGTGGATATTCTGTTATTGCGCTTGACTTGCTGACTGCGATCTGATAGAAAACTACCAATCATCGATACTGCTGTACTACTAAATTTAAAATAGGCATAGAGCTTCTGTAAGAGAATGCTACGATCAACGGTATCAAAAGCTTTTGAAAAATGTAAGAGTACCAAGTTGGTAAATTTGTCCTGATCCATAGAACTTCTTATGTCAGTGGATATCTTTAAGATAGCAGTTTCACAACTGTGGTGCGTCCTAAATCCTGATTGCCAGTAGGTCAATAAACTATTTTTGTTTACGTGCTCAGAAACCTGTCGGTACATTAATTTTTCGAACACTTTAGATACAAAGCATAGTATGCTTATTGGACGAAAATCAGCTGGAGAAGATTTCTTTGGAATTGGAAGAATATTAGCAACTTTCCAATTGGAGGGATAAGAGGATGAAGACAAGCATGAATTAACTATATGAGCAACAAATGTACAGATGATTGGAAGCAGTATTTGATAAAGCGCGGTGAGAGGTCATCAGGGCCAGTAGCATCAGATTTTATTGAATTAAGGGCCGAAATAAGTTCATCCATGTTAACGCATCGGAAAGAAAATAGGTCACTAGAACCATGCGAGATACTAACTACTGAATTGGATAATAATCTAGCCTGATGTGGAGCAGACGTTTCATTAGAGGAGTTACTGATTGAGGTAAAAACGGCATTCAATTCATCAGGTTGGAAACTGCAGTAGTTCTTGTCGTAGATTCCTCAACAACTTTTTTGAATCAACGTTAGTATTAATTTTGGAACTATAATACAGACGTTTAGCCAGTCTCATCGATTTGGTGGTTCTATTACGAGCAGTTTTGTACAAGGACCTGGCTTCGTAGGCTTTGAGCCGTCTATAACGTTGATATAAATACTCACGCTCCATGATAAGGGTGCGGACTCTTGTAGTAAACCATGGACAACAATTCAAATCAGTATATTTCACCCGAACAGGTACATATTTATTATACAGATATGAGATAAACGTCGTACAGACGTCGACTTGGTCATTAACTAATATGCAATCATATATCCGCTGCCACGGCAAAATCATGCACTCATTAAATAAGGAATCAGTATCTATATTTTTATAATACTGGAAAGAATACTTAATAGGAGAGTAATTCATGCCTAGCATAATGTCATAGCTGAGAAAAATAATATCATGGTCGAGGGTACTAGGAGGACTGATTTGATCGTGTGCAATGATCTTTCCATTATCTGTCGCTAGGATCAGGTCAAGTATAGAAGGATTAGATGTGTTGTAGTAGGTAGGATAGAAATTAACAAAATCAAAGTGAAGCGACTGGAGTAAGCGTGTGAATTTATTTGCTAAGGTGTCTTGCAAATTGACATTAAAGGCACCACTACTAATGACGTTCGCATAGCGTTGTGTTATGTATGACATTTTATTTTCAAAATCACGGGGATTATCATAGTTTAAGCAATTCGGGGGACAATATATGGAGCACATAACGCACTTTTCATTACCGGCACCAGCCTCTACACATAAAAATTCAATTGCTTCATCAACTGAAAATGCGATTTGCTTGGAATTGATCCAGTTTTTAATACAAATCGCTACACCACCCCCCCAACCGTCCCTTTCGATCGTTACGAAATAAATTAAATCCAGAAATGGACACGAGTGATGATGGAATATCCTCGTTTAGCCATGCTTCACTTACAATAATAGCATGCAAGTTAATATTGGAAAGCATACAATTAAATTCATCCATTTTATTGGGGATGCTTCGCGCATTCAGCGTACAAACATTCAACCCAGAGGAACGATTACATAAATATTAAGTAGTATTCGCACCCTGTCCAGATCAGTATAAATATCGCTATCCGCACTCATAAATGAGAGCACCGTCAGTGAAATTAGTTACAACATATCGAACAATACCCATTAGATGAAGGCTAATGTAATTATTGACTCTTCGCAGTAGGAGTAGCATAATTAGAGTTAAATACTAGCCGCAGCTTTAGCAGAAAAACTAAGAAAGCCTAATTACTAATAAAACTATTAATTATTAAAAAATTCAAACTAAAAAGAAAAATAAACAAAAACAAAATTTAAAAAAATGAGAAACCTAAAAAATCAAAAAAACAAAACAATATATGCATCATCATCAGCTCCAACGATATTGGTGGTAGTTATACAGCAACAGCCTTCAGTTTTCAGATATGGAATTTCGGAGTTGATCTAGGTTTAAAATTTTTATCTCGTTATCACCTACCATTCTCTTTATGTGGATCATGCAGAAGTAATTTTCCCCAATTTACGTAACTTGAGCGCTTCTCGAAGAAGGGAGTTATTATGTGCTGTCAAACTTTCATTTAAATATATTCTTCCTTCCTTAGTTGACATTTTCAAATTTTTAAATTGAAGAGAAGAATCACACTAAAACTTAGGAGCCAAGACAGTTATTCAGTCTATTAGTGAAACACCCGCTAACTCAAATTCACTTTTAGCAATTACGGTATTTAAAAATAAATTTTCAACAAATATCACCAAGGCACTATGTTGCAATAAAATACGGCTAAGAAAACGATATGGAAATTATTTACTATAGGAGATAATATTCGGAGGCACTTAGCATTTATTATTAATAACAAAGAAAAAAACGCGGGAGCCGATTAGAAAATACGTCTACTCTCTAGCTCTCATACTTTCAATTCCTACCGCAAAATTATGGACTCAATATTTTCACATGGTGACCTTGGTTAAACAATTTATACAATCTAAGAGACAAGAAGACTGGACAACCCATTTGCAGATTATGCAAAATATACTGCCAGTCTTCCTTGCTAGTTGCCACTTTCTTCACGCTAAGGCATGTCATCTCTACCTTCAAAATATGTTAAATTTGGAAACTCATATGGATAATGAAAAATATCTTAAATTTGTCGAGCAAGGATTTCTTCGATTAGAAGAATCGATTAATTTTGGTCTGGAACATGTTCGGATTATGGTAATTGAAAAAAATTATTAATGAGTAGCATGAAAGTTGATAGTGACGTCACTGGTCGAAGTTTCACAGATAGTATTCTCGTTAAATAGACAATTCTGCAATTTGTTTCTTGTAAAGCAGAGTTCTAAGGTTCGCGCTAAGCTAAATTTCATATGAAAATTTAGCGCGCTAAAAGTTATTGGCGAAAATTTATCCTAAATTTTAGCAAGAGTAGTACTAAGGTCAACGCGCTAAATTTGACTTTTGAGGTTTGATTAGAGATGGCACCACCAGTAAGTCTTTAGCGCGCTAAAAATATTTATTGGCAGAGTTCTGAGACTTGATAAATTTATTGACTGGATTTTTGTAATTAAGGTAGTTTTGTACGTCTTTGCTGTATGTATGATATTTTCAATATCATTGTTAATTTTTTTTTTTGTTTACGTTAACCATTTTATTTTTATATTTTAACTACCTGTTTTTAGAAATGTTACGAACGCACGTTGTATTTTCATAAAAAAATTGCAAAATGCTACTTCATATTTTTACTATATCTTTTCTCGGAGTCTTCGCTGTCATATTTTAGCTGCTAAAGAACGGCCCGATATTGGAGACTTGCTAAAATTTAGTTTAGCGCGGACCTTAGTACAAGGCTTTAGTGGTGAACAGCACGTCCATTCAATGAAGACGTAAAGTGACAAACGGATTGGATGTCTTGTGTTAATTCTTTCCCGCTTTCTGATGACATTTTGTTCTGTTTACGATAGTACCATAGATTGCTACAATAAATTGAAAGTTGGAATGCAAGGAATTAAAAAAATTATCGGAAATAATTTCAAGGATGTTAAGTTCAAACATGATGATAAAGTTCATCCTCTAGATACAGTCAACTCTGTTGTCAAAATCCACGACAAGGTACTACCAATTGATCCTCTGTTAACTTAAGGTTACTCTAGGATGTCCTTCCTCCTCCTTACTTTCGTTGATGGGTGTCATTCTGATTTCTATCACCATTCCGGAGAAACATTAGATGAGTGTCACCAATGAATCACCCTGTATATAAAATTTTGTAAAAACCATGGTGGATTCATATAGATTAATTTTTGGTCACATTGACTATACAACTTGATGCGATAGGAGGGTAGTTAATAATGTCACTACAATATATGTATGTATGTGGGATCGAGCCTTTTCCATTTTTTTTAATGGAACGTAAAAGTAAAAAGTTAAGTTAAAACTCGATCAGTAGATCGGAACAGAAAAAGAAGTAAAAAGTTAGACTATACAGATTTGAATTTCAATCAGTAGTGATAAAATATTTTTCTAATTCTCACATCTAAATAAAGTATCAAAGAATTTGTTTGAAGATATCGATAATCTATAGCAATGTGACATCTAAGGAATATAAATGCATTGAAAGTCTTAAAGACACACACCAACTCCTCAGATGAAATCGCTGAAATTAAAACTCATACAATGAGTGAAAAAGTTTCATATTTTTCCTTATTTTTGAGGCCAACCCGTCCCTTTAACTCGTACACGAATTTGGCTGTCTGTATATTTCTTTTTTACTATTTTCGACACTCTCGTAGACCCACTTTTCGTCATCACAACGAGCTGAAATTTGGCACACAAGTTCATGTCGCGGGACAATTGGATATATCAAAATCTTAACCGGAAATTTCCATGGAAACCCGGAAAATCGGGAAAAATCATTTGAAAATTTGGTACAAATTTGATTAGTGATAAATCCGTTTCAGGAAAATGCAGAGTTTCCGATTTTTCCGAAAGAATTTTGCGGAATTTTCCGACTTTTCCGGAAAATTTTCAGTTAAAAAAGTTTTCTAAATTATGCAGGATCAAGTTCCCTATCAACTGGCATCATTACTTTCTCTCCGACAATGGTGAAAACTTGCAGAAAAAATCGAGGAAAATTTATGTAAAACGCTTTTCCGGAGATTTTCCAACCAAGGTAGCGTTTGAGCGTTTTGCAACCCAAGACAAAGTTGTAGAGCGAAAACAGTTGCATAAAGTTGCTTTTGTGGAAAACTCCATGGAAAACGCGGAAAAGCGGGAAAATCATCGAACAAATTGTCATCGATATGATTAGTGATAAATCTGTTTCAGGAAAAATGCAAAACTTTCCAATTTTTCTAGAAAATATTCCGAAAATTTCCGTAGTTTTCCGACTTTTCCGGAAAATTTTCCGACCAAAAAGTTTTATAAGCTATACGGAATCATTTCTTCTCCGTACTACTGCCATCAATACTTTCCCTTCAACAATCATGAATACTTGCATGAAAAATCGAGGAAAATTCATGTAAATTTTTAAAAAAAAATTCATAGTAATAGGAAAAGTCTGTGAAAAACATGAAAAATCGGGAAAATTCATGTTATATGGGATCAAGTTGGAATACAGCTAAAAAGCGCTGTTTAAAACATAATTTGAATTTCAGAAAACCGTTGCAGTACTTCAACGATTTGATACTCGAAAAATTTTTGTTTTTGGATCGGCACCAAACATGACTTAAAAATTGTTTTAAAATATCTCCATGCAGGATGTAATAACAATTTAGTTAACGTGAAAAAGGCAGAAAATAAAATAAGTAAAAAACGAGTTTTCAAACAAAACTGAGGCCAAGCCGCATGAAAAAGTAGAAAATAAACTTTTCTTCGCACACAGAGGTGGACTCAGATTTTATTCGCTGACAATCACCGATATATTTCAGTATGATAAATCAGAGGTAAAAAGTGATTTGATTCATGAAGAGAAAGAATATTCAAGAGAAATGTCCCAATCAAAAAATCTGAGTCCACCTCTGTGTGTGAAGAAAAGTTTATTTTCTACTTTTTCATGCGACTTGACCTCAGTTTTGTTTGAAATCTCGTTTTTTGCTTATTTTATTTGATTTAATTTCAATCAATTCCAAAGAATTTTGGATGTGCTTCAGTAGTAAAAAACAACCTTCGACATTTCTGCTAATAAATCGTATTTCGTCGAAAAATATACTGCGGAGAATTTTCATTCAGATTGCATACAGCACCAACAGTGCAGCATCCGACAAAAGTAATTATTTGATCTGTCGTCTCTGAAAAAAAAACGTTGACGTTTGCAAATTATTAATAGTGCAATAAAATAAGACCATGACAAAAATATTTTCCAAGCAAGATGACTGCTTTAGTTGCTAAATTGGTTCCTCAATTAACTAGATTGTGTTTTTATTCAGAGATGAGCTTAATACCGCATGGAAAAGTCTAGCCAATCTTTTCTCCTTATATTAACCGTTTTGGATTAATTAATCAATTCGCAAGATATTAAATTCAATTCAATTCAATTTATTCTATGAAGCAAGGAGAGTCTGCGTAAGTACCAAAGAAAAAGTACTTAAGTACAAGCACCGAAGGCCTGAGTACTTCAGCGTTAGTACAAGTACCGCATCATGAATGAAAAGAACTTGTAACTAAGTATTAAGTCTATAAAAAGTACTGAATAGTTTTTGAAGTACTGTTTAACTTTAAAGTACTTTTTTTTAAATCTTTGTACGTTGGCAGTAATTTAATGAAGTTTATCGAGTTCAGTTAATAGATATTAATAAATAAATACCTTTTGAAAACTACAATATGTATAGTAACCAGTGGCTACTATCTATAGTTTTTTATAGTTTTCGGAGCTGCAGGTAGAGCAAAACTTTCAACTCTCATTACTACACTGAACTATTAGAGGTCCGCACAAGCACCCATTATCGCCTCCAATAATGCATAACAATTCTAAGGAAAAAAATTTCCAGTAAATTTCTAAGAAAAAATTGAGGCCTCCTACATCAGGTCGAGGCATCGTTGAGTTTATATTGGAGCGAGGCATTCCTTGCTTACCCTTGGTTATGGTCTGTTCGCGTACTCAGTTTTGGGACAATGCATTGCAATGAATTTGCACGAGCTTACACATTTTCCGTTCGTTTACTCTCTCGTGCACACAAAATTACACGAGTTTTGCATACGTCACAGCTTCCCCTCTCGCATGAATTTACCCGAAGTTTTTAGTTACTGCACAATTTTTGCAAGGAAAATTGACAGCTGTCATAGGATAGTTCATTTTTGTAATTTTCTGAAAAGTTTTTAAAGCGCAAACAAAATGTCGAATGAAGATAGTTTAAGTATTCAATGCTCTTATGGGACTTTTCAAGACTG
Source organism: Dioctria linearis (assembly GCA_963930735.1). Lineage (NCBI taxonomy): Eukaryota > Metazoa > Arthropoda > Insecta > Diptera > Asilidae > Dioctria > Dioctria linearis. The sequence goes on along the minus strand of OZ005743.1, from coordinate 14,780,336 downwards.
CAACAAGTTAAAAAAAAGTAAAACAATACTCATTCGGAAATGTTTATTCCACACTTCTTCTTCTTGTTTTTCACGAAGTTGCATGAAAAGCGTTCGTTTACTTTTTCATGCATTTTACATTCTTCCCCCACCACACGAGTAAGTTTTTACCCAGAAAGTTTTTGCACGAGAAGTACGCGAACAGACCTAATATGGACTGCTTACTTTTCTATTTCACGTGGGCATATTGCTTTTGTCAAAATGAGTTCTTATGTCGGTGTCAACATTGAAAAAGTCATTGTCGGGAAATTGAAAAAGTGAGCATGCAGCTCGGAAAGTGATTTTCATAAAACATTTAGAATTTCTTCTGCGTATCTAATGAATATATTGTCTTTGCTAAAACAGTAATAACCCTAAATGATTAATTTAAAATCATGTATTGCGACGAATCCACTAATTTATTTGTTGTTTTCTGTTCTCTCTCAGTTGGAACTTGGTGCTTAGATCGAAAGAGTCAACAATATAGAAGTGAGTCCACTTTCTGCAGTGTATTTCTATGAACATAGTCAGTCCATATTATACATGTCAGTGGTTATGTCATTAAGTCGAGGCATCGTCGATTTTATATTCGAACCAGATGTTACTGGTTTTTGTTCTACTTGCCCAGTCTTGTTTGTATGTTATTAGTTTGTGCTGCTTTGACAGTGCTTTGCGTGCTTTAAAACTCAACAAAAAAGGAGTTGCGCTAGAGATTGTGTTTGCTTTTCTGCGAAGAATTAGATATTTGTAATATTAATCGACTCAGAAATATTTAAGTAAAAATCTTGGTACTTAAGTACAAAACTAAGTTTTTAAGTACAAGTAAATAGAAGCAAGTGCTTATGTTCAAGTACTAAGTAGGGGCATTTCAAAAGTATTGAGTAATAATTCTTAAGTAAAGAAAATGTACTTAAAGTAGTAGTTAAGTCTTTTTTTACATAAGTATTGCCCAGCTGTAAGAGTACAGATATACAATCTTTTAGAATACAATTTAAAAAATGGTAAGTAATATGAATTCAGATAAATAGAACAATTAATTAAGTCTAGAAGAACTACTAAATAGGGCTAATGTAGTACTAAACAACATAATCAAATAAAATTAAAAAAAGGAAAGAGCTAAAAGTAACTAAGAGTACAAAAATAAATAAGAAAAGAAAGAAATGGAAGACATAATATAAGAGCAAGTAAAGAGAATTACACAACTAACAAAAGAAATCTACTATTAATTACACTTAATACTTAATAATTATTGTGCTCCTCTATTAGCCTCTGAAAAATGCCAACAGTACCTGCACGCGGAATGTGTACAGACAGAGAGTTCCATAATCTAAAAGCTTGGACAAGGTAAGAGTTCTCAAAAATGCTGTAATTAACACGATATTTCGATGTCGAGGTGATTGCAGGATTTCTGGTATTAATTTAATTTTATTGAATGACAAAATAGAATAGTGCATTTCAGATAACACTCTAGTAAGAAGCCCAATAGTAAAGATCTAAATGGGGAGATATGATCATACCGCTTAAATCTAAAGATACAAATACAAATACTTTATTAACATTCATTACATATGAGCAGGTACTCCTTACCATGTAATTACTCTCTATAAGGAATTCAAAAGTTATACTATGTCTAACTATAATCTAAGGAAGAGATAGAGGAAAAAGGAAAAAAAAAGTAAAATAGAAAGCCAAGCCAAAAGCTATAAATGTAATATCATTTAGCAAGGTTAATAAAAAAAAAAAGTAGAATAAAGAAGAGAATTATTGTGTTGATGCAGTGGGTTGTGCCAAAAACCTAGCATATACAAGACAAATAATTTCAGACAGCTGTTTGAAAGCTGCTGATTGTTGTCAATCTCTTTATAGCAATGGGCAGTGCATTCCAAATCTTGACACCATAAACAATAAAAGATCTGTCACTCTGCTTACAGTTACTGCGAGGAACAATAAGCTGAAAGTTGCGTACAGATCGGAGTAGTTGGATCGTCCTGGATAAATGACCAGGTAATTGGTTTTTAATTATTTTAAAAACAGTTACAGAGATATGATAATTTAAATAATTATCCAGAGTACAACCCAAGATGCTACGAACAAACTCCGAGATGTGACTAAAGCGATTTATGTTAAAAATATACCGCGCACACGCATTATATGCAACGTTCAGCTTTTTCCGACTAATACTATCTAGACAACACCATATTTGACAGCCATATAAAATTATAGGTAGGAGCAATCGGCGGCGGGTATCTGGAGGAGTAAAGTACGCGTAAGTCCACAATTTCCTGAGTGTACCATAAATTCTTCCTACCACCCTTGCTATGTATCTATCCCAAGATAGAGTTGAACTAAAATCACACCTAAATTATTAACAGAGTCAGAGTAAGGAATAACGTTGTTACCTAGAAGTAAAGGATTCATAGCGTGGGATTTATTAACATTAAGATTAAGTTTATTAACCTTCGACCATTTTAGGACTCATTCATACTGGAGATACCATGTGAAATATCATCCACAGAAGTGGATAGACAGAGTTGAACATCATCAGCATACATTTGAATAATTGCATTCCGCGGTACATTATCAAGGTCATTTATGTACAATAGAAAAAGGAGTGGGCCCAGAATTGAGCCTTGAGGGACACCTGAAGAGAGCACTCAACGAGTCACTCGTGCTGCTAGCACTACTACATCTGCGTCCGGAATGTCTTCTCCGTCTCTTCAAGATATCAGCATTAAGACTGAAATGTCGAAACTGTTCGCTCTGATGGATGAAAAAATAATGGTTCTTACTAAAAGCTTCCAGAGGAACATTGGTGAGGCCATTAAAGGTCTCAAAACTACCATTACCGAATTGGAGCTTAAACTCATTGATATTTTCAATCAAAAAACTAGTGAACTTAGCACTAAAATCTCGTCACTTGAAAAGCAACAAACACTACTACAAAATAGATTGGAGTCTATCGAGCGTGGTCATAAGGCTTCTGATGTTGTTATCACCGGCGTTCCATTCTTGAGGAATGAAGATCTAACTCAAATGTTTACCTCACTTTGCACAAATATCAACATTGATGGTGTTAAGGCTAATCGTATCTTCAGAGTCGGACATAAGATTGACAACATTAAAGGTTCTGCTATTATAATTAAATTTAATAGCCCAGAGGATAAAAACACCGTTCTCACAGCAACCCGAAAAACTTTATTTTTGCGAAAGAACAATATTAAAAACAAATGCTTATGTTTACGGGATATCGGCATAGAGGCTATAGATACCAGTTCCGACTCGCCTCTTATTTACATCAATGAGAGTCTTACAACATTAAATTATCAAATTCTGCGCAAGGCCCTTTTACTAAAAAAAACAAAAACAACTACTCAGTGTTTATTCTCAGTCTGGGTATGTGTGGGTCCGGAGGCCGCATGGTGTAGCTGCTGAACGAATTTTGACCTTGGATGCCCTATCGTTAATTGCTATGCATTGAATTGATTTTGGATATTGGATGCGGTACCTGGTGATGTTATCGAGGATGATTCGCTTCTCAGTCGTTTTTAGCTTGCATGAATTTCTTAGGTTTAGGTTAACTGAATTAATGAATTTACTTAAATATGTTTCATCAGATTGTTTCATATTGTTTAAACTGTCATTTAGATTAATCATTAGATTTCTATTAAGTACCTTTTCTTATCTAATTGAGGGAGTTCTCAGTATTTTTCTTGTCATGAATTTTTTCTATCTAATTATTGTATACATTAACTTCCTTCTATTAATTAATCTGTTTTCTTATGCATTAATTGAGCTTGGCTATGTGCTTGATTTAATCTTTCATATGATTTTTATTGATTTTTATTTTGATGGTGACTAATATGAATCGCTTGGATGGATCAGATAATATTCGCATAATTATTAATATACTTTCTAGACAAAGTAATGGATTGAAAATCTGTCACCTCAATGCAAGAAGCATGCTCCCGAAAATTGATGAATTGCGAATGATTTTTGAGGGTTCTGATGTGGACGTGATCTGTGTTTCTGAAACATCGCTTAAGCCTGATCTGAATAATAGACTTGTTGAGATACCCGGATATGAAGTTGTTCGTAATGATCGCTCATGCCGCACTGGTGGTGGTGTTGCCATATACTTCAGGAAAAAAATATCATTATAAACCTGTCCTGTGTAGTGAAAGCTCTATCCTTGGTGCTGAATATATCTTTTGTCAGCTTGGTTCAGGTCTCGATAAATGTCTCATTGGGTGCGTATATAGACCACCTCACATCAGTCTCGATAATCTCAAAAATGATCTTACCCACATTGCTCCGCAGTCTTGTGACGTCATAATATGTGGCGATTTTAACATAAATTTTCTTGATGGTTCTAGCTCAAACTCATTTGATAACTTTATATTATCTGTAGGTCTTTATAGACCTACTAGCGAACCAACACGGGTTACCAATACAACCTCTTCACTCCTTGATATATTTCTAATCGCTGATCAGTCCAAAATCAATTTCATGAACCAAGCTTCATTGCCGGGTATATCAGACCATGACCTTATTTTTCTCATATATAACTTCCATCTGCAGACACCTTCTATTCAGAGTTCCATTTCCTTCCGTAATTATAATGCGATTAATTTAAATGAGCTTCATCACGAAGCTACTTTCTTCCCTTGGGATAACATCAATTATCTTGCCGATGTTAATGACCAAGTTGAATTGGTAATTGATGCGATCAATTAGTTCCATAATCTAAAAGCTTGGACAAGGTAAGAGTTCTCAAAAATGCTGTAATTAACACGATATTTCGATGTCGAGGTGATTGCAGGATTTCTGGTATTAATTTAATTTTATTGAATGACAAAATAGAATAGTGCATTTCAGATAACACTCTAGTAAGAAGCCCAATAGTAAAGATCTAAATGGGGAGATATGATCATACCGCTTAAATCTAAAGATACAAATACAAATACTTTATTAACATTCATTACATATGAGCAGGTACTCCTTACCATGTAATTACTCTCTATAAGGAATTCAAAAGTTATACTATGTCTAACTATAATCTAAGGAAGAGATAGAGGAAAAAGGAAAAAAAAAGTAAAATAGAAAGCCAAGCCAAAAGCTATAAATGTAATATCATTTAGCAAGGTTAATAAAAAAAAAAAGTAGAATAAAGAAGAGAATTATTGTGTTGATGCAGTGGGTTGTGCCAAAAACCTAGCATATACAAGACAAATAATTTCAGACAGCTGTTTGAAAGCTGCTGATTGTTGTCAATCTCTTTATAGCAATGGGCAGTGCATTCCAAATCTTGACACCATAAACAATAAAAGATCTGTCACTCTGCTTACAGTTACTGCGAGGAACAATAAGCTGAAAGTTGCGTACAGATCGGAGTAGTTGGATCGTCCTGGATAAATGACCAGGTAATTGGTTTTTAATTATTTTAAAAACAGTTACAGAGATATGATAATTTAAATAATTATCCAGAGTACAACCCAAGATGCTACGAACAAACTCCGAGATGTGACTAAAGCGATTTATGTTAAAAATATACCGCGCACACGCATTATATGCAACGTTCAGCTTTTTCCGACTAATACTATCTAGACAACACCATATTTGACAGCCATATAAAATTATAGGTAGGAGCAATCGGCGGCGGGTATCTGGAGGAGTAAAGTACGCGTAAGTCCACAATTTCCTGAGTGTACCATAAATTCTTCCTACCACCCTTGCTATGTATCTATCCCAAGATAGAGTTGAACTAAAATCACACCTAAATTATTAACAGAGTCAGAGTAAGGAATAACGTTGTTACCTAGAAGTAAAGGATTCATAGCGTGGGATTTATTAACATTAAGATTAAGTTTATTAACCTTCGACCATTTTAGGACTCATTCATACTGGAGATACCATGTGAAATATCATCCACAGAAGTGGATAGACAGAGTTGAACATCATCAGCATACATTTGAATAATTGCATTCCGCGGTACATTATCAAGGTCATTTATGTACAATAGAAAAAGGAGTGGGCCCAGAATTGAGCCTTGAGGGACACCTGAAGAGAGCACTCAACGAGTCACTCGTGCTGCTAGCACTACTACATCTGCGTCCGGAATGTCTTCTCCGTCTCTTCAAGATATCAGCATTAAGACTGAAATGTCGAAACTGTTCGCTCTGATGGATGAAAAAATAATGGTTCTTACTAAAAGCTTCCAGAGGAACATTGGTGAGGCCATTAAAGGTCTCAAAACTACCATTACCGAATTGGAGCTTAAACTCATTGATATTTTCAATCAAAAAACTAGTGAACTTAGCACTAAAATCTCGTCACTTGAAAAGCAACAAACACTACTACAAAATAGATTGGAGTCTATCGAGCGTGGTCATAAGGCTTCTGATGTTGTTATCACCGGCGTTCCATTCTTGAGGAATGAAGATCTAACTCAAATGTTTACCTCACTTTGCACAAATTTCAACATTGATGGTGTTAAGGCTAATCGTATCTTCAGAGTCGGACATAAGATGACAACATTAAAGGTTCTGCTATTATAATTAAATTTAATAGCCCAGAGGATAAAAACACCGTTTCTCACAGCAACCCGAAAAACTTTATTTTTGCGAAAGAACAATATTAAAAACAAATGCTTATGTTTACGGGATATCGGCATAGAGGCTATAGATACCAGTTCCGACTCGCCTCTTATTTACATCAATGAGAGTCTTACAACATTAAATTATCAAATTCTGCGCAAGGCCCTTTTACTAAAAAAAACAAAAACAACTACTCAGTGTTTATTCTCAGTCTGGGTATGTGTGGGTCCGGAGGCCGCATGGTGTAGCTGCTGAACGAATTTTGACCTTGGATGCCCTATCGTTATTGCTATGCATTGAATTGATTTTGGATATTGGATGCGGTACCTGGTGATGTTATCGAGGATGATTCGCTTCTCAGTCGTTTTTAGCTTGCATGAATTTCTTAGGTTTAGGTTAACTGAATTAATGAATTTACTTAAATATGTTTCATCAGATTGTTTCATATTGTTTAAACTGTCATTTAGATTAATCATTAGATTTCTATTAAGTACCTTTTCTTATCTAATTGAGGGAGTTCTCAGTATTTTTCTTGTCATGAATTTTTTCTATCTAATTATTGTATACATTAACTTCCTTCTATTAATTAATCTGTTTTCTTATGCATTAATTGAGCTTGGCTATGTGCTTGATTTAATCTTTCATATGATTTTTATTGATTTTTATTTTGATGGTGACTAATATGAATCGCTTGGATGGATCAGATAATATTCGCATAATTATTAATATACTTCTAGACAAAGTAATGGATTGAAAATCTGTCACCTCAATGCAAGAAGCATGCTCCCGAAAATTGATGAATTGCGAAGATTTTGAGGGTTCTGATGTGGACGTGATCTGTGTTTCTGAAACATCGCTTAAGCCTGATCTGAATAATAGACTTGTTGAGATACCCGGATATGAAGTTGTTCGTAATGATCGCTCATGCCGCACTGGTGGTGGTGTTGCCATATACTTCAGGAAAAAAATATCATTATAAACCTGTCCTGTGTAGTGAAAGCTCTATCCTTGGTGCTGAATATATCTTTTGTCAGCTTGGTTCAGGTCTCGATAAATGTCTCATTGGGTGCGTATATAGACCACCTCACATCAGTCTCGATAATCTCAAAAATGATCTTACCCACATTGCTCCGCAGTCTTGTGACGTCATAATATGTGGCGATTTTAACATAAATTTTCTTGATGGTTCTAGCTCAAACTCATTTGATAACTTTATATTATCTGTAGGTCTTTATAGACCTACTAGCGAACCAACACGGGGTTACCAATACAACCTCTTCACTCCTTGATATATTTCTAATCGCTGATCAGTCCAAAATCAATTTCATGAACCAAGCTTCATTGCCGGGTATATCAGACCATGACCTTATTTTTCTCTTATATAACTTCCATCTGCAGACACCTTCTATTCAGAGTTCCATTTCCTTCCGTAATTATAATGCGATTAATTTAAATGAGCTTCATCACGAAGCTACTTTCTTCCCTTGGGATAACATCAATTATCTTGCCGATGTTAATGACCAAGTTGAATTGGTAATTGATGCGATCAATTATCTTCACGAAAAGTATGTGCCTCTCGTCACAAACGTGTTAGGCGCAGGGATTGTCCTCGGTTTTCAGAAAATATTAAACACTTGATTCAGTTGCGCAATAGGGCTTACACTGTATGGAAACGATACCGACTTACAGTTTTTTGGAACCAATTTCGATCCTTGCGTAATCAAGTTACTAATGCCGTCCGTCGAGCGAAGAAAATATATTTCTCATCTATTCTAAATACCAATGTACCTACTAAACAACTTTGAAGAATTTAAAATCTCTAGGTATTGGTTCCTCTAGAAATTTTGGTTGCACTGAAGATCCTGATGAACTTAATAGGACAGTTTCTATCTCATGCGAGATTTGTATAATGGTAATGTAACCCATATTTCCTCAATGACTCGCATGCTTCCAATACATTTAGCTTCAATCGCGTTACCGAAGTTGACATATTTAATGCAGCTTGCAGTATTAAGTCAAATGCAACGAGTATCGATGGCATTAATCCAAAATTTATCCGTATTCTGCTTCCTCATCTTCTTGCACCTCTCGCTCATATTTTGCAATACATGCTTTATGAGATGCCAGTTTCCCAATTACTGGAAACTTTCAAAGGTCCTACCAATCCCCAACAGCTCTTCTCATACTGATTATCGTCCGATTAGCATTATTCCCTTTCTTTCCAAAGTATTTGAAAAAGTAGTTTTTCTTCAAATAACTGAACACGTTGCTGCTCATAACTTGTTACATGATTTTTCAGTCTGGCTTTCGACGCAACCATAGCTGTACCTCTGCTTTGCTCAAGGTGACTAACGATATTCGGATAGCTCTTGATGAGGATAAATTTACGGGGTTTAATTTTTCTTGATATTTCCAAGGCCTTTGATACTGTTGATCACTCACTGCTTTGCAAGAAACTGGTTGATAATTTTCAATTCTCGGTGCAGGCTACAAAATTTGTCTATTCCTATCTTACTCATCGTATGCAAATGGTGTTTTCAGCCGATAGGTATTCATCTCCACTTTCTGTTATATCTGGGGTTCCTCAGGGATCAATCCTTGGTCTATTACTCTTTTCTTTGTTCATAAATGATATTTTTACCTGTCCTAAGCATTGTCAAATGCACCTCTTTGCAGATGATGTGCAGGCGTATCTATCTAGGCCTATTGGTTTAATTGAGGATGGCATTAGCTGTTTGAATGAAGACCTCGAGAGAGTCCACCAGTGGACCATCCTAAACAATCTCCTCATCAATCCAGTGAAATCGAAGGCTTTGGTTATTTACAAGACTTCTATCGACACGTCGTACTTCCCTCCGATCATTCTTAATAACGACTTAATTCCATATGTTGAATCGGTTCGTAATCTCGGCGTAATTTTTAATAAGACCCTGAAATGGAACGATCACATTAAGTTTATCATACGTAGAATCTACGGTGGCCTTCGTTCGCTTTGGGTCACAGGCTCCTTTACGCCTATTCAAACCAGATTGCATTTAGTGCGGACACTACTGGTTCCCTTAATAACATATGGGTGTGAGATCTATGGTAGGCTTGATTCTGTCTGCTGGAGGATGCTTATAACTGCATTTAATTCCATGATTAGGTAATATATATAACCTTCGTAGATTTGATCATGTTTCGCAACATGCTTCTTCAGTCTTCGGTTGTACTCTTGAAGCTTACTTGCAGCTTCGACTGATTTCATATGTGGCTAAAATTATCAAATTTGCGCAACCTAAATACCTGTTCGACTTACTTACGTTCGCTCGGTCCAGCCGAACAATGACCCTTATTTTGCCTAATGCTAATTACCTCGTTAGTAGACGACTGTTTTTCATCCAAGCTATCAAATTGTGGAACTCATTGCCAGCTTCGCTGCGAAGATCGCTTTTGTCAAGCACATTGACCACCTTCAATCAAAATGCATTGATTTACTATTCTTCCTAGAGTAATTCCATATTTTGAATTTATTTTTTTTTTCTTATTATTTCTTATATATTTTTTTTTCCTTATACTTTCTTAGCTTTGTAGTTTTATAGGTCTAGCTGTAAGTTAGTGTAACTTTATAGTATAAGATTTCTTCTTATCTTATTAATTATATTGTTTTAACTTGTACAACACAAAGAATTTTATTCTCATTTGTACAATGCCTATTGTTGAATAAATTGAAATTGAAATTGAAAACCTGAAGAGATATGTCTATAGTTAGAATGCAATGAATTGATAACAACTTTTTGATATATGCTACTTAGATAACAGTACATAAGTTTTACTGCAGAACTACTAAAATTAAAATTATCTGCTAGTTGATTGCACAGAATATTAAAGTTAACACTGTCGAAAGCCTTAGTAAAATCAAGAAGCACCAACAAAGTCGCCAGACGATTATCCAAGTTGCACCTGATGTTGTCCGTAAGCTCGAGGAGTGACGATATTGTACTGTGACCAGTGCGAAACCCGACTGAAGATCATATAATAGTGATTGATCTGCTACAAAGGTGTTCAGTTGATCACAGAGTAGTCTTTCAAGAATACGAAAGCAATAAGGAAGAATACTATAAAGCGAAAATCTTGCTTGCCCCGAGGAGAAAACGGATAAAGCGAGGGTCAATATCATCTACACCTAGCGAATCAGATTTATTGACTTAAAAGCTAGAATCACGTCGATTGGGGAGACACAGCAAAAAGAGAAGCCCGCAAATAAAAGTCGCGATTGAAGTTATGAGAGGAGCCATTCGCTCCATTTCTAGATTCACACTATAGGCTTCAACAAAATAGTTATTGAGTTCAAAAGGGTCCATGTCACAAAAAGTCTCAGATTTAGCTAAACCAAAATGCTTGATATTCTTCCAAAGCATTTTAGGCGGTATAAAAGATAAACGTTAGGTAAACATTAAAAATATCGTTCATTTTCCGCTTACAAACACTATCCATTCGTGAAAAAATTAGAGAACCATAAGTAAAAAAAGGAAGTAAGCTTTAACTAACATCACTCGTCTTTGCGATGCAGAATGCTTGCTGTACACACCCATAATTTTAGTATAATCACAACGCTTCAAATTGGACTTTAAAATAACTCCAAGGTTTAGTACAGAATAGGAAAATGGGTAATATGCTATCACCCAAGCTTTACCTTGGGTAAACCATCTACATCAAGAAAACCACGAGAACATGCCAAGTATTGCGACCTACCCAGGATTCAAAACCAGGATCAATGTGAGATACGCGCTCGATCATAATTAATTCGTTCTACACAGTCTTCAATTACCCAATAAGTCTCTCCAGGCAAAGTTGTACATTATCAGCATAAAGATGCAGTCGAACATCACAAATTGGTATTAATGAATCTAATGAAAATTAGTGGGACAAAAATAGAGCCCTGCAGCACACCGAATCCATTAAATAACTTCTGAGAAGCCGAGATGCAGATGATGAAAACCCGTACAGAGCCTTCAGTTTATGGAGCAATTTTCTGTGATCAACGCTGTCAAACGCTTTTCTGAAGTCTAACAGTACCAAAATATAGGTTTTATCATCATCCATAGCTTTGCGAATATTTGTAGTGTCATGACGTGGGAAGCCCGATTGGCAGCATTCCAACAAGGATATAGAAAACTTCTTTTTCAGGTTGCTGTATCACCATTGCCTGGTTTGTCTTTCTTTGAACATATTGGGACCTACCTGGTACTGGCACAGCAACAGGCACTCATCCAGGATTCTAATTCGGTTGGTCACAAAAGCTGCATAGATTTCTGTCGTGACGACAGGGTCGGTTCGAAATGACTTATTAACTTTCCATAGAAAACCAACATCGGTGCTATAACTCAGTATACATGGCACCAACCAGCACGTCAGATATCGTGATTATCATAGGGACAGTCTGGGCTTCGACGGTCAATGGGATCAGAGTGACACACTTTGCTGTCCACACACAGAACCATCGAATTAGACGGTTCTATCACTCTTTTCAGATTTAGCTACCGTAGTGGTAATTGGAGAATTCATCGGTACTCACTCAACAGTTTCTCTAACGATCAAGATCACCTGTGAATGGAAAGTATTCAACAGCTACTACCGTCCACATTAAGTGATTCCTCCGGATCAGTGTCAACCTCAAGCAGAGGTGTAACATTCACTCTGTTGAGGCATTCTTCTGACCTGTTGACTAGGTCTCTTAACAAAGTAGTGACAACTGCCACTCAAATTTTCACCAAAACCACACCGCCTTACGATCATTCCTATCACAACGATATATCTAGTATCCTGGCATAGAGACTAATGAAGATGGGATAATCACCTTGCAACAATGTTTCACTCATTAAGATGGCATGCACACTAGAGCCAACAAAATAGATTAGAAGTCATCTATTTTATTACGAAAACTTCTCGCATTAAGCGAACAAATATTAAAGCCTCGACTATGTTTTGCAATAAATTTTAATAAGAACACTTACCTTCTCACAGCCTATGAAACAATTATCCAAATAAATAGAAGAGACTATCGACACTATTCAGGCTTTTTAATATTAGAACAACTACTATAAATGATATGTGTAAGCATAAAATATAAAATAAAAAATTATTTCTAAAAAAAACTTAAATGAAAAAGCACAACCCAAAGCAAATAGAACTGCAATCATATTAACTAAACTAAAAATTAAATTTAACAAACTCCAGATAATTTCAATCCTCTTCAGTCAGCCATCAATACAATAATGAAAATAAAAGTTCTTAGATGTTTCACAAAATTAGAGATCTTTTTGTTTTCAAAAAAGTTAATACTAACATTTATTTGTTTAGAAACATCCTTTGACAATTCAATACTTATGGCTTTTTTCAGGTATACGCTAAACATATTTGCCCGAAAATTTACCCAGACATATCTGAATTGTTACGTGCAATAGAAAAAGGACAAGCGACATCTACATACTTCTCGTGAAACAACTACTTAAGTACGGACATAAGCAGCAACTTTCGGACAGCCGTATCACAGAGATGGCAAGCGACATCTATGAAGTACGGATATAAACAACTTTAAGGTCAGAAAATCGTTGTTTCGAGACCGGAATATTCGGGAAGGTTCTAGGACAATTTGCAGAGTATAAATGCAAGCACTTGTCCACCGCCAGACGAACTTGTGAATTACATTTGCAATATTGTGTTTTAAGGAACGGACTAAACTCACGGTCGTAACAATATTTCATGGAGATGCATGATATTCAATTCTTATTTGGAACAAATATTTATTGTTCGAATCTGGTTATCCATTCATCCCTTAGCCCACTCTCTGTGATTGATACTCACCATCCTCCTCTAGATATAAGCCTGCATCTCGCGAATCTTAATTGTGCTCGAGATATATCTGTCAAAACAATAAATTTCCAAAAAGGTAACTAAGATAATTTTAATGAATTCCTTAGTAGTTTTGACTTTTCCCAAATCAGTTTAGATGACCCTAACAAGTCTTTTGAGAAATTCCATGACATTATTAAGCAAGGGATACACTTGCACATACCCTCATTTCGCAAACGTAATCCCTTCCCAAATTGATACAGTCCTCAACTTATTAAAGCCCTGCAGGAAGTAGAGATGTTTAGACGCCTATACAAATCTAATCCACACCCTTATTCTACAAAACTTTTTCCCACTTTAGAAGAATATCTAAATCTCTTACATCGGAATATTATAAGAGATACGTCAAAAGTACTGAGCGTTACACTCCAATGAAAATCTTAAGACTTTCTGGTCTAAAGAACTAGCGTTTAATGATGAAAGCTCGTCATGGTCCTTTCCGTATATGTGATATGTTTTCCAATCATTTCACTTTCGTTTTTTCTACCACACAACCCGACACTTCCACTCCTCTTCGGATTCTCACTATTCTAATATTAAATTAACAGCTATCTCATCTGAATCTGTCTTAAGTATCTTAAACTCACTTGACTGCAATAAAAATTCTGAACCTGATGGTATTCCTAGTATTGCGTAAAAAACATGCGCATCCAGCCTTTCCGGTCCACTTAGCAAACTATTGAACTTGCTATTAATAGGAATACATATCCAGAAATGTTGAAAAAATGTTATATTTTTCCTACAAATCCGGTTGACCGTAAACTAGTCATTAACTATCGTTCTATATCAATCTCCAACGCACTTGCGCTTATATTTGAAAAGTTGCTCTACAATCAGCTGCTACCCCAGATTAAACCTATAACATCAGAGCAGCAGCATGGTTTCTTACCTGGACGTTCTACACTAACCAACCTGGCCCTCTTTACTGACTTTATTGCCTTCATCCCTTGAAGATAACAAACAGATTGATTCCATTCACACTTGATTTTAGCAAGACTTTTGATAAAATTAATCACAACTATGTCTTTTGAAAATGGCTCAGATAGGATTTCACCCGAACACTTTTTCGCCATTTTCATCGTACTTGCAACTTGCAAAACAGGGATAGTATCGTTTTTAACGGTCAACAATCTCCTCCTTTCAAACAAATATCAGGTGTCTCCCAGGGTACAATACTTGGGTGGACCCCTGATATTTTTAATCTACATAAATGACCTACCATCCTTACTTTCATCAAGCTGCTTAATATTTGCCGACGATACGAAAATCTTCAGAATTATCAATAACGTTACTGACTGTATCTCGCTACAAAAAGACTTACTCCAAATGGTGAAATGGTGTCGCGATTAATTGCATTGAAATAAATGTTCGCAAAGCCAATGTATCTCTTTTCATCGTAAACACGATATTATTAGCTTTGACTACCAAATTCACAATACAACTATCCCTAGGGTGGAGGAGATCAAAGATTTGGGAGAAATATTCCATCGCAAGCTCCTTTTTTCTGCACACATAAATTACATCACCTCTAGGTCCTTTCGTCTTATGGGTTTCATATTCCATACATGTCAGTCATTCAAATCACCATCCTCCCATATTACTCTATACAATTCTCAAGTTAGAAGCACCCTTGAAATATGCTAGGCAAGTCTGGAATCCATTTTATCCTTCCTATAGTTTGCAAATAGAAACTGTTCAGCGCAGATTTACCAGAATATTATTATTTAAATTCGAAAAGTCCGTTCTTGATTATAATGACAGACTTGTGAAATTCAACTTGTTATCACTTAAAAGACGCAGAAACTTTTTGGACATGACCTTTTTACATCAAATACTGAATAGTACTATAACTTGCAACTCACTACTTTCTAGTATAAACTTTAATGTTCCTTCACGTAATTCAAGATATCAGCCACTCTTCAGACTTCCGATATGCAGAACTAATTTAAAAGAAAATTCGCCCTGCTTCAGAATTCAAAAGGCTTACAACACTAGGTTAGGTTAGGTTAGGTAAGAGGGGTGCCGCTAGACAACCAGCCAGCCTCACTTAGACCTCCAACGGGTCCATTGTGCCCCTAGATTTCATGGGATAACCTTCAAGCCACGGATTTATCCTGCTTTCCTTGGAAAACTCAGGATATATCCAAGACCTTTCACCTAGATCCATCCTGCCTCACTCAGAAAACTCTGGATGTTTCTGACTTTATACTTTGAAAACTCCCCCAAACTTGAAAAGAAGTATCTACCTAGTAGCCTACCTCTTTTATTCATCAGAGCGCGGCATTCGCAAAGCACATGTTTGACGGACTCAATTTCCTACGAGTCCTTAGAACTCCCGCAGAAATCGTTCGCCGCTATTCCAAGTCTTCTAGCATGGTTCCCTATGGCCCACTGAACCGTCATGACCCCTACTAGATTCCTGGTATTTGCTCTGTTGCTATTAAGCAGTTCCCTTGTCCTTTTCCTGTCATATGCAGGCCACAATTGCCTCGCAATGAAACAGGTATCCCTGCTGGTCCGTCGGAGGCCTGCCTTTTGATAGACGTCCCTGATGACTTCTTCTTTTAAAGCTACGATTGGGATCCTCACGTAAGCTACAGCTGCGGAGCTATCCAATTCGGAGCCCTTTTGGCCAACACATCAGCCATCCGTTGCCTAAGATATCCCTATGGCCAGGTACCCCCACCTTAGGGTGACCTTGTGCCTCACACTCAATTTCTCAAGCCTGGTTTTGTATAACTGTAGCAATTTTTGAATTTACCAGCCCAGCATCCAGCGCCCTGATGGCTGCCTGGCTATCAGTATATATGCAGATGTGCCGTGGGGGCTCTTTGCACATGGATACCAATGTCGCCGCCTGATAAATCGCTCGTGAGCTCTGCCTGAAAAACACTGCATTTGTCAGGCAGTCTATAAGACTCGTGCCACTGGAGATCTCTAGAATACACTCCAGCACCTGTGCCCGCACTCGTCTTGGAGCCATCCGTAAAATATAGAAATATCGGATTGTAACGACCACCTCCTTCCCCTCCCAGTCACTCTTGGTAGGTATCGTTGAATTGACACGCCCACCAAAAGTCAGGATGGGTACTTGATATTCTGTTTCTACCCTGCAATCCCTCGTCTACCTTCTGGAGTATATTGGAGTGCCAAAAACCACTCTCCGTCCACCAGCCCCCGCTCTCAGCCAGACAGCACTAGTTGCCGCCACACCCTTACAATAGAGGTCCTGCGGCAATAAGTCAAGCATGACCTCCAATGCCGCCGTGGGACACAGACACGCAGTTATACCCCTACCGGCGGCTGTCTGGATTTTTGACAGCACATCAAGTTAACGGTTCCTCGTCAGTGACCGCCGTTCACCAGACCATAGAGCCGTAGCAGAGCCGAACTATGGCTGTGTACATCCTGTGTACCGCCCTGGGTTTTAATCCCCAGTTTCCGCCAAATATTCTCTTGCACGTGTAGAAGGCCACTCTGGCCTTCTTCACGCGTTCTTGTAGATTAGCCTTCTAGCTCAGTTTGGAATCGAGGACGACACCCAAATACTTCGCTTCACTGCAGAGAGTAAGCTCCTCTCCTCCCAGCATTGGAAATCTGAAATCTTGCACCCGCATCCTTCTTGTAAAAAGGATTAGCTTCGTCTTCGAGGGGTTCACCCTCAATCCACTATTATTGGCCCTGCTATCAAGCAAAAGCAGCGCGCACTCGAGCCTTTCGCTAATAGTAGAGAGAAATTTGCCAGTTACCAGAATGCATATGTCATCTGCGTAGGCAACTACCTTAAAGCCCTCTCTCTCTAACTTGATGAGGATTTCAGCCATTACCAGTAGCCACAAGAGTGGTGATAACACCCCCCCCCCCTGCGGTGTACCCCTATAGACTGCTCTTCTGACAGTAGCGTCATCTAAGCAGGAGCTGATCTTTCTACTGAGAAGCATTGAGTTGATCCAGTCACATAGACACTTATCAACACCCACCCTTTTCAGCCCATGAAATAAAACCTCCGTCTTCACGTTATTGAAAGCCCTCTCAATATCCAGGAAAGCATCTAGAGTGTACTCCTTATACTGTAGGGACTTCTCAACAACAAACACTACTGCATGAAATGCCGACTCTACCAATTTCCCTTTTGTATAGGCATGCTGACTACCAGTGCCGCCCTGCCAAACACTTACAACACTAAATTCAATAATATTGATATTCTTGGTACTAGTTTCCTGGCATTTAGAAAGCTTGTCCGGCTTGAGATCAGTCATTAATTGCTAAAGTTTCCTATTATGTGGTTGAATTTCCGTCCTCCGCTGTTCCCTTTGCTATGCCCGTATTCCAATCTATTTGATGGATAATCCTGTTTTGCTCAGTTGCCTTTTTGCATTTTTTATTTTTTATTTATTTTTCTTTTTTCTTCTTTTATTTTGCCTTTCTTTTCATGCTCTCCATTATTATAATTTAATTTTTTATTTTTTAGTAGCTTTGATTATTATTGCTTAAGGTATTTCATTTTTGTTTCTCTTTCTTTGTATCTTACTACTTGTAACATTATATTTTTATAATTTCTTTATTCTATATTTGTTTCCCCCACATACTTATATTTCCTAACAATTTCCTTTGTTACCTTTAAATTACTCCTGCTTTACGAGTTTATTTCTATTTTTTTAGTTTTGTATATTTTTCTTTATAGAGTCTTAGTTGTAGCTCTTTTATTATATAATTCTGTCTTCTCCAAACTTTCTTTTGTAGCCTAGTAGCTTAAATTACAGGAAGTACATTATTAGAGTTAATCTCTGTTTACTACTCTTGTTAATTGCTTATTAAATAAAATAAAAAATAAAATAAAATAAAAATTCTACAGTTGCTCTTGAAAAACGCCATTAAATTGATTCTGTCAGTGCTGAGAAAGTGATGCTTTGAAAGTTGATCATACGAGAAAAAAAATCTCATGATTTGTTATCATTTTACACTTTAAGTAGAGTGGGTGTAAAAATTTATTACTAGAGTACGAAATCAAATTTGTAATTGAGCTACGATTAAATTGATTGAATAACATGGCAAAAATAAAAAGTTTGATCACGCCTGTAGTAGAATTCAACGTCGGCCATTAGCAAATTGTCTTTGATTTTATTAATTACAAGAAGTAAGAACTTACACATAAATAAATTCATACATACATACATATATACATACATACTTATCCAAAAGAACATTGCATGCAAATAAATTTCAAAATAATCCTTCATTTTTGTTTTCGCCTCTCCACTGCCCCCTGCCATCAAACTAAACTGCACACTGAATTAAAGTGAAAATCAAACGGAAAGCAAAACATGTTACGTGTCGAAAACTTCTTATCTTTTATTTCTTATAACTCATCTTAGATATTTGTCCAACAGCAGCAACATACCAGCACCTTCAGATAGTTCTGTCGTACCACCAGGAGAGCATCTTTAATTATATGCATGCAGCAAACCCATTAATTAAGTAGGAGGAGATGTGTTTTCCTTTACATCCGCATCAGTTCCCAGAGCAGCATGTTCCTTACAATTTGTTCTCTTTGGTGTCCATATTTACCTTTTTTTTTTTACCTTCCTTCATTTAATTTTTTTTTTTTTTACTTTTCTAAGGAATGATTTAGAAGCAACCATTTGGGTTTTAATTGCTTGTCGACATGGGTATTTAAAAGAACATTTTCACTGTGGATATGCAGAAATTCCGTGTAAGGTGCAAACATAAATTTATTGAAGAATAAGAAGAAGAAGATGATCAAGATTGAATTTGATATGCTAAAAAAGATGAGAAATTTGAAAAAAAATTTGGATTTTTTGGACCATCGTGTTGAAGTTGGATTAAAAAGATATAAATAAATTTCGTTTTTCGGAGAACTTCTTGTTGGAGATACATAAATTGCTGTGACATGTATTTTTAATATTGTTCTCTACAAGTATTTATTGAATAGTTAAACTTGAACATCAATTTGTTGTCTTTATTTATTTTTGGCACATATAAACGAAAATAATTTAAAAAAAAACTGACATCCGGTACAGGATGCCATCCCACCAGCTTTAACATAATGTTATCATGTTCAACTATGGCATATAGCAAGTCAGAATGACAAAGGATGTAATCTAAATTTTTAAGTACCCTATGAACGCCATGCTCTTGGAATCCACGAACTCTATACTTAGCACCTTATGAACACCATGCCCTTGGGAATCTATGAGCTTTATATTTAGATTTAACCATTCATTCTACTGTTTATTCTATTTCTTTAAATTCAATTCAATTCAATTCAAATCAATCTATTTTTGGTAACTACAATGTACAATTACAGCAGAGCATTTTTAATTTTACACAATCCAGGTAGACTTTGTTCCAGGTTGTCCCATTTATAGTAGTTCAAAAGAATAGCAGTGATAAGCGATATCACTAACTACCTTCTGTATGTCATAGGTTATACAAAAGCTGGCGGTTTAGAAAAGTTATTCCACATTTTATGATTTTTGAGATAATTCCTACTTTCACTTACAAAAATTAAGACTGTGCTAAAATTATGACTAGATAAATCTTAACATAGGTTGAAAGTGGACTCTCGTATAGAAGCACCAGATTTATTAAGTGATAGGTGGGAAATATTGGGGTTTCTGTAACTTGCAGCTATTAATTTTATTTATACCTCAGGTTACTACAGTTTTCTGATAACGGTTTCCGGGATAACGGGACTTTAAGATTTTTGGATATGTTTTTATAGATCACCCTGTAACTTCCGAACCTTGTACCCCATGATGATGATTTAAACTACGGGAGATAGATAATCGTTGGATCTTTTCAATGGTTTGTAAAAAAAAGCCTTAGCTTCTAAATTACATATCACACACTGTACCGAAAATGTAGCCCTTTTTGCGTTTTCGGCATTTTTTTCTCCAACGAAAATGGCTTAAAAAGCTAACTACCAAAAGTTAATTGCTAGATATACTTAAGAAAAAGTGCAAAAAATCTCGAAAGGGCTACATTTTGGTAGAGTGTGATAGGTCATTTTAAGGTTGAGGCTCTTGGCTTCTTCAATTCATATGTAACCTTCAGAAGTTACGGGGTGATATACAAAAACATACCCAAATATCTTTAAGTCCCGTTTTCTCGGAAACTGTTAGGACTCCCCAACCCCTCCCGACCCATACAATTTTTTGCTCGTCGAAGTATGACCTATCCATAGCCCTTGGGTATGACATCACTTGCACTTGCGGGGCACCCTGCATGAGTGAAAATGTAATGCTGTTCGTTGGTAATCGCATCACTTGAGATTTGGACCGATTTGGTTATTTTTTTTTTTTACAAATGTTCATAATAGTCCGAATAAAGTTTTTAGGGAAAGAAATACTGGAAAGGGCAACCCGTTCTTGGTGTTCCCATACAAAACTTTGATTTTTCAATATACGTCGACGTGGAGAGTTCAAATTTTGTACACGTCGTTTTTAAAAAAAAATTTAAATTTAAATTCAAAAATTAGACCACTTGGGTAACTCCTTCGCAGTGTACTCACAAAAATTTCGTTTTTAACTCTATATTTGGGTCAGGCAGTGCCCACGCGTCGACGTAGAGAGCTAAAATTCAGTTTTCATAGCAATGGTAAATAAAATTCCATAAATGGACTAAATCGGGTTACCCCTTGTTGGTGTTGCCATACAAAACCTTGGTTATCACTATATACTTGGAAGCTGCCTGAGAAGGCGTCGACATGGAGAGCTCTTATTTTCTACACGGCGTTTTCATTAAAATTGCAAATACATGTCCAAAAGTGGAGCAAAGCAGACAACCGTTTCTTGGTGTTGCCATACGAAACTTTAGTTTTTCACTATATATTTCGGCACTACTTCACGTGTCGACGTAGCGAGTTGAAATATTGTACACGGGCCTATTATAAAAAAAAGGTAAGTTAAGTTCAAAAATGGGACCAATCGAGCAACTTCTTCGTAGGATTGTTATACGAAAAATTCGTTTTTCTTATATATTTGGGAACTGGATGAGAGCATGCCGACGTAGAGAGCTACAGTCTCCCACGCATATGAACGTATGCACACTAGAGCACGGAATCGCGTGATCGAGTCAGATTGTAATTTGGATATTATGCAACTCTAACCAGCGCACCCCTTTCAACCCCCCCCCCCCCCACACACACATCTAGGCAGCTATATTATCACCTGACAACACCGGCGGGCTCCCCATAGTTATACATGGTGATCCATTGATAATGTCAATTGCAAAAATCGTTCTATATAAAAGTTAACTATTTTGGAGAGGCCTTTTCATGTATCTAAAAGCTAATTCCATCCACTGCCTACCTTAAGGATGTGTCGGGGAGATACTTTAAATATTCCAATGAGAGCCTCCAATTTCTTTGTTTTTTTTTTGGATTTTTGAATTCTCTTATAAAATATTAATGCATTAATGCATGTTACCCTGAAAACTGTTATTTGTAAATGTTAATTTTATAAATGAGCAGCATTTTTATATCGAAATAACGTTCATTTCAACAATGACTCAAAGTTATGACCATTAATCGTAACCATAGATTTTTGAATATGTTGTTTAAACCTCCGTGCAATGCTCTGTAAATTTCGAGGAAGAATGGAAGCAAAATTATGAATTATTTGTTCTCGCATATTCGCACCTGATGTACTAGCACTTGTATTTGTGCATTCCCCAAAGTGAAAAATCTCGATACTAGATGTCTGCGACAGGTACACATATGTAGTAAAAAATAGTTAAAAAGGGTAAATATTCTAACAACAATAAATTGCCAGTAAATACTCTCCAAAAAATCTTTATAGTCCTGTACCGTGAAATGGGAAAAAAAAATTTCTATATCTGCTATAATTTTCCAAAATGCCCATAGCTTTTTAAATTAAAACTAAAAGATGAAAATAAAGGTTCATTATTTTTTCTAGTGAATCTAAAAATACAAAAAAAAAAACAAATAGGATTCCAATTTGATAAGGAAGCCTTAATGAGGCTGATTTAATTTTTAGGTTTCCTCTCCAAAATGATTAATTTTTATATAGAACAATTTGTTTTTTATATCATAAAGATTTCGGGATATATTTCCAATTAACATTATAAATGGACCACCCTGTAAAACAGTCACAAAATTCGTAAGAATATCTATAAATTCTCCCAAAATAAGACAATAACAAATTTATTTGATTGAAGATGAAATTTCATTTAAACAAAATTTATAAGTAACTCACTGTCCCGGAAAATACAGAAATCCATTTATTTCCAAGGAGGAGACCAAAATGCAGAAAAGAAAGTTTATTTATTTGAGTTCTGCTGGTGGAGACGGAATGTTTGTGTAAATTAGTTTCGATGATTTCTGCTTCTTTTTCTCAACTTTTTTACAAACGAGTTGTCTTTGGAGTTTTCTGACACTTCGTTACAACTGCGAAGATGTTGTTTGTTAAAGTCAGATGACATCGGAGCGTAGACAGACAGTGAAACTTTTCAACGTTGAAAAATGTCTTCTTAAGAGTGTTAAATTATTCATGGACAAGATCTTTACGCAAGATATGGACTTACAGGCAGATAATAGGAATATGAAAACGAACCTTCGTCATTTATCTTCTGGTTTTTTTTTTATTTTTTTTTTATAAATATTTGTGTGCCATTTAGAATAAAGTTTTATGTTAATTGTAAATTTGGTTAAAGGGAAACTGATATGGTTGCAAAATTTTTTTTTTTTTTTTTGTCATTGAATTGAACATGGACTGTAAACATTATTATTAATGATCTACACATAAGTTGAGAAATTTCTTTTTTAAACTGTTTTGATATGATCACCACACCACAGATAATGGTATTCATAGAATGTTTTTTTCTGGTAATAGTGTTCGCTGCAAAGGCAGAACTATTTCTGGAGTCTTTCAAAACAAATTGTTGAATCACATTTACATCTAGGGTTAATTTTAATTAATGAGTTTTTCGAAAAGTGGTACACATAATAATTGTTCAATATTCTGTGAGTAGCTACGCAAAAATAGTTCAAAACAAAACTACATCTGAGGTCAAAATAAAAAAAATAAAATAAAAAAATAAGGCTATACATGCTAAAAAGTATTATTATAAAAGGAAGGCAAAACTGTACGAAACAAATATGGATGAGTATGAAAAAGGTAGAGCCTCAGTTTCTCCTAGATTTATTGCAGTTCACTTATAGACCCATTGCTCATAGTCGTGATTTTTAAGTGTCAGTTCATAAATCAAACTATCCTGAAGCTCATATGAATAGAAGAATGGGCTCCTAACTATCCCTCATGGCTCATTTAGTTATTGACAATGGAAAGAAATGGGCCAGTGCATCGAGTATCAAAAAGGGCAATTGTATGTATGCATAGAAGTGAAAAGTGTCCAATGATAATAAACAACAGGGTTTTGAATGGGATCATATGTTTGTAGTCTCAATTTTGAAATTGAGTTGAATTCTTTCGTTGTTCTGGCTGTGATTGTTCTGGCAATCAGCACAAGCCACAATTCTATGGAAATTATGTATTTCAGACCATTTCAAGAACTAAATTTCAGTCCAGTTAATTATTAAGGAGAAAGCCCTCTTTAGGTCCGACACCTCCAGACAAGACAGATGTCTTCAAGGATGCATTATGACACTCTGGCCAAATTTTATTAACCATCTTGATTTCAATTAAGCCGAGGAAAGGTATGGCGATCGGATGTAGCTTGAATGACTTTATTGGGTGAAAAAGTGGAAATTTCTACTACTCGTGATTTTGCGGAATTGGAGAGTCGTGGAAAATGACTTACTATGAGAAAAATATTTACAACAAAACATTAAGGCCACGGAAGAAAGAACTGCAAACATGTATGCGAAATGTAGTAACTGGGGTGTATGTGCATGAAAATGCGTCTCCCGGCGGCAAAAACGTCCCAAGAAAACTTTCTGATAAAAGTGCACCACCTGATAGTACTTGGCGAGACCTTTAATTTGATATGCAAAATGCCCTATTGGAACCACCCCCTCCCTGATGGTGGTTCCTACCAAGGCCGTATATATAGGGAGGGGGTGTCAGCCCCCCCCCCCCCATTGGCTGTAGCCTATAATTTTGTTTATCTGATAAACCCAATTTTTAAAATTCTTTATATGTAGCGGCTCATAGCAATTGGCTTTATCATTTTATATCCTGCCTCCGTGGACCTTTCATGTAAAGAAACCTTAGGATAAACATGAGCAAAATAGAGGAACCAAATAAGCAGTCCACTATGTGTGAATATACATCAGTAGATGGTAGGTTACTTTGATACACCGTAGCTTAATGGAAGCGGTAATTTGAATTTTGTTCACATTTCAAAGGGAATATTAAATCTAACCATCCGTTTCTACATAAAAGACTTTTAAGAGATCTCTTAACCTCCTAATTTAGCAAGTAAGAGATTCTAGCAGAATTAGTATTCTATATAAATTTTTTTGGATAAACTTAAATTTTAAGAGGTTAAGAGGCTTTGGTGAATCTGAGCACTTCCTTTTCAGTCAGCCCAGCATTAACGACAATTCACTTTGCAAGAAGGAATTAGACATTTTTAGTGACGCGATGATGATAATAGAACCAACCCACACATATCCAGCACGTGCATTTTGCTACACTTGTGTCCAGATATGTCATCACAATAATTTTGCTACGCTATAGTTCCTTAAATGTGTGCGTCTTTAATCAGATGACAATTATTGATTATTGTATGATAAATTCACAGCACTTAATCATAATTGAATTATTATTTTATCACCTAAATCGCAAGTAAAGAATTCCACGACCGTCATTACGGCCAATGAGATTTTCATATAAATCTGCAGCAAAAAAATTAATAGTTGCCAAAACTTTAAAGTGACTATACCATTGTCGATTTTAATGTAGATTGTCTTAAAGCTACGTCATTTCAATCACTATAAAGGCAAACAATTTTGCCATTCTGAGCTTTATGAATCCAGCTTCAGAATAGCAAACGGATCCAAGTCGTCCCTCATATTCCTCAAAACTATCCTCTGTATCTTCTATATTTCAAAAACTTGTACATTATTTATGGAATGTATACACGTTATATAAATATGTACTTATTGGACAGTATTTTTATCCAAAATTTCGGTTTTTGAAACAAAACAATTTCTGCGAAACTTCTTTCATTACTGAAAGTAGAGATAAGAAATTTAAGCGTACCTCGGTGTAGAGCTCTTATGGTAAGGAATATTTTACAGTTGCTGTAATAGAAAATCTCTTTAAAATCTCCACAAAAGGTAAGAGGTCTTAACTTTTCACGCAGAATACCAATTTCTGCTAATGGTCTTTGACAGCCCAGTTAAGAGAATAAGAGAAGAGCTCTTATCTCTTAAGTAGAATCAGGGGGTACTTAAGTCTAATTTGTTTTTTGTCGTTAAAAAACATCTTTTATTGTAACTTATTATAATATGGTAACTAACATTTTCCGTGAGCGCCCCATTGTTTTATTTGAATAACTTACAAAATTATTTGTTTACTTTTTAGGGTATTTTAGATAATTACAAAATTATATCTAAAATTCCCTAAAAATAAAATGTTTGTTTCTTGGTCCCGCCAATATAATGGCTCTGCTAAGCTTTCAGCGAAATGTTAAAATTGAAATGAATGAAGTACTTTCCCACTCTACGGCAACAAGGAAAAGATAAAATGTTATTCTGTAATTATTTTTTTTAAATAAAAGTGAAAAAGTGGACCTTTATAATGTTTTTGAATGTAAATAAGGGTCAAACAAGATATTTTCAAACATAACTTTTTAAATTTCTGCGGGGTCAAGGAGCATTAACTGAGAATTACCGTGAACTCAATTATCTAAATATAGTACTTATAGATAAATAAACATTTTCGATTCAATTGGAATGTCATCATAAATTATATGCTTAATAAATTATTTATATTAAATTTGCATAAAATTTCGATTATTGAATTTACATCTCTAGAGCAGGGCGTATTAGTCTACTAGGCTAAACCCCTCCCATTCGTGATCTATATATATACGGGCTTGGTTCCTACCCCCACCCTAAAAGTATGTAGCGAACATTTTTTTTCTGCGAATTGTAGCCGGAAATGAGCTGAGCAGAACAATGAAACTCGTTTTTTGACCGGTCATAACACTACCGAGTTAGAACCGATTTAAGGTATGGAAAATCTAGTACGTACATCAGTTCGAATAAAAAAGAGGGAAATTCTAAAAAAATGTGTATGGGGATAGTTATAAATAGCTATTTAAGTATAGGAGTGTTGGTACTCAAACTTCTTCTCAGGAGCTAAGGAATTTAATTCTGTACCAGATTTTCCAAAATGCACAAGATTAAACTGTGCCACCCCAAGCCTTCCCCCTTAATTGAAATAAACATTAATAAAATATGTTTGGAATATCATAATGCAGCGTTTAAGATAACTCTCATGTCTGTTCATGTCGGGCCTAAATGGAAAATCCCTTTGTAGAAATTACGAGTTTAACAATAAATTTCCTTAGTGATGCGAGGAGTGCAAAGCAACGACCATATTTTATTGGTACCATATACATCAGCTGATATTGCTTCCTATTTACGATTTGATTAGAATTATATTTGATTTGAGAAAATTAAGGAATATGCAATGATTCTCCGTAGCCAATACTTGTTTACGAAGCCATTAAGGCGAAAATTACTTTCTGTACTCATTAACAGATTGTGAAAAAATTCAGTTTGTTCTGTGATCAATTCTTAGAAATGAATTGTATATAAAAAGCTATCTCAAGCAAGGATCTGTTCACTTCAACTTATGTAGCAATTTCATATCACATAGGACCAGGTGTAAATCTTTCTTTAAAATTTATTTAAGTGATTTGCAGAATGCTCAAGCTTGCCGAAAAATTTCCAAGTTAATATTTGAGGTTACTTCTTAGTTGCTTCTCAGAACTTTGTCTTCCTGCTCTTAATATGCTGTTTAGTAGTAGAATGCGGAATACATAATTGACAAGAACTCTTTAAAAATGAAAAATATTTAAAAAAAAAGCAATTTCTTCAAATGCTCATTGTAGTTTTGTTACTCAATTCACGCTGCCACGGAATAGCGTAACTTTTGCATGTCCTAGAAAACGCTTTTATAGTTTTCTAAGCCATAATTGGATGGCAGCCTTCATTATATAATTTTATATATTCAGAGTAGTTGTGTAATATGCAAAACTGAATATCTCAACACTTTATTGAAATTAAACTAAATTTATGTCTAATCCTAAATTAAAATCTCTGGAGATACCAATTTGAAATAAGCTTCAAAACTATATCCTTCGCTTACTGCCCTCGGTTGTTCAGTTAGTAAAGGCACTGACTACCATCCTAGAAGTCCTGGGTTCAAATCCCACCTCGAAACAGTTCTGCGCTTTTTCCTCCTACCTAGTTCCCTTTCAACTTTTATAGATTTATAGATACCTAGCAGGTTAGCACAACCACCTTGGCCTTCGTAGTTGGAGTCTTTTAATCCCCTGACAAAAACAAAAATATTCTTTGCTTAAAATGTTTACTTTTGAACACAAGTTTTTTGACACAAACGCCATTATCTCCATTCGTATAATAAATGACACATTTATGGCACAAAATTAGGTTCTTGAAGTATTGTTAAAAATGGAAGTTAGTAATTTTTTATTTTTGCATTATGAATCTGTGATACTCTTTCTGCGGCGGTGGCAGTTCCCAAGCATTTGGTTACCAGAAATTTATTATGGAAGATATTAGAATCTGCCATAATTATTTCTACAATATTGTGGATAAAATAAAAAAAATATATATATATATGTTTCTACTAAAGCATATAAAAGCAGACCATATAAAGGGTAGGCGTCCAAAAAAGCAAAGTACAAGACGTCCTTCAAGTGTTCATACAAAATACTTTGTAATGACACTTTCCAACAAGATTATTCCAGTTCTGCCAAAAAAATTTGTTGATT